>JANIVZ010000136.1:0-15335 GCA_030578175.1 Dujonia santamariae | reverse complement strand
TTTTTTTTTTTTTTTTTTTTTTTATTTTTTTTTTTTTTTTTTTTTTTTTTTTTTTTTTTTTTTTTTTTAGGCTTGGTATGGGGTTTATATACAGGTATCAAAAATTGAAATACTAAACTACCTGCAGAACATAGGCAAAAAAACGGACACAAATCTAACAAGATCGATATTATCATAAAAAATAAACAAAAAATTAGAACAAATTATGAACTTAAAAAAAAAAAAAAAAAAAAAAAAAAAGAAAAAAAAAAAAAAAAAAATTAAAAAAAAAAAAAAAAAAAAAAATATGTATAACGTAAGAAACTTAGTAATTCAAGCTTATATACGTAAAGTTAACAAAAAAAAAATTTTTTGACGAGAAGGGAGATTGATGAAATGATGCCGTGGGGATGTCGTGGGGAGAAGGGGGTAAGGTAGAGGGAAGGGGGAAAGTTGTGGATATTGATGGATCTCACATATCTTCCTTTTCATACATTCCAATCCCGTTACCGATTTAAGGTACAATCGAAATGGTGAAGTCTGTTTAAATTTAAGTAAATAAAAAAGAGCTTTAACGAAGCAGCCAAGAAAGGAGAAATTTCAACTTGAGTAAAACTTAAGTAAAAAAGTTTATTCTTGTTTCACTTGCTGAAGTATATTTGAGAGTTTCAAGTATGAGTGTTACCATAGTTACAGCTGTCCTCCGTCATTCAGCCGCAAGATAGCTTGGTAGTTCTGGATGAGGTGCTAGTTGATGATGATGTAGCAGTTACGTATGGCCCTTTGGATGTTCTGCATTATCTAAAGTTGCTTTCATGCAAGTTTTGTGGAGGTGATGGATTGTAATTCCCAGAAGGGACTTGTAATTGTTCGACCTCCCTTCCTCGGTATGCAGAAGAACCCATGCATATATTATTCGCTTACGGAAGGTCACTGGAACAATTAAAAAGTGCCGTATATGTATTCCCAGTTAGTAGGGCAAAATAAAAAAAAATAAAAATTATCAAAAATATTGAGGTAGCGATTCTCATCCTTTTTTTTATTTTTCTTTCTAATGCGTGGTTTTGACTTTTTCCTTAAATTTTATCAGTATTACATTAACATCAATTACACCTTATTCGTAACTTTATGTCCTCCGAGGTATTTTACTGTTGCTTTAGATACTTGCAGCAAGTCAAAATTCATCCCTTTACCTGTTTAGGTAGTTGATGAGGATAATTTCAATTCCAATGAATTTTACATAGCCTTAAAATAATTGCGAGTTAATACAGCTAAAATTACAAAAAAATAAAAATTATAAAAATAATAAAAAAAAAAATACAAAACTAAATTTCCTTGAAAAATAAAAATAAAAACTTTTAAAATAAAAAGAAGCTAGACATGCACATGAAAAAGCGTCATTGACCACACATATGTATAGAAGTTCACATGAGGTAGTACCTCAGCCCACCGGCACTTCCAACTATTGTCCACAATTCATTCCTTCCGTTGTCCCGTCTAGAACTTACTTTCCTTTGTACTTTATTTTGAAACGTCTCGTCTGCAAAAACCTATTCATTTACCGCTGAAGAAAAAAAGGCCATGGTGCAGATGTCAAAAAAATTATACGCCAAAACGCTGTTTTTGATAACATTTTTTACTCTTTTACTTTTTTTTTCTCTTTTTTTTTTTCTTCTTTTTCTTTTACTTTTTCTTTTTTTTTTGGCTACATCTTTCTCTTTTTTCTTTGGTTCTCATTTTTTTGAATTAGCAATTTGTTTTTTTTAGTTATGAAATTAATTTTTGTGTTATTTTATTGTTCTTGACGAGTTTCTTGCTTTCTCTCTCTCAAATTTCAATGTTGGTTGCTTAATCTGACATAGCCACCTTTATAGCGTCACCCTTGTCGTCAATGTATTGCTATTCCATCTACCCCTTCCTTTTTGTATTACGCTATACTCTCCCTCCTACTTTCTCCTGCCTATAGATCTTTTTTTTATATTGTCACATTCTCTCCCTCTCTCTCTCTCTCTTTCTCTCTGCCTTTCCCTTTCTCTTTCTCTTTCTCTTTCTTTATCTATATAAATATGTTATATGCAGGATGTCACAACATTCTGATAATTCTAAATCAGAAAAACAGTAATTAGGAGAGAAGGTTGAATGTGTGAAAGAAAGAAGTGTTTATCTTTATTATAATTATTATGAAGGCAGTTATTATTGGTGCTACTGGTCTCGTTGGAGGTCAATTTTTGAAGTATGCTGAGTTATCACCAGCTATCAATTCTATTACTACTATTACAAGAAGAACAGTCACTGGTTCAGAAAAGGTAAACTCAGTGGTAAAGGCTACAACTGACGAATGGCCACAAGAAATTGCTAAGTCAGATGCTGATATTTTCTTCTCTGCATTTGGAACTACCAAGGCAGATGCCGGTAGTATTGAAAACTTTAAGAAGATCGATTATGGTACAAATTTGGAAAGTGCTAAGGCTGCCAAGAGTGCCAATGTTAAGACATTTGTATTAATTTCAACTGTTGGTGCCAACAGTAAGTCATACTTCCCTTATTTACAAATCAAAGGTGAATTAGAAGACGAAATCTTGGCTTTAGGTTTCCAGAGGACAGTCATTTTAAGACCTGGTCCATTGCTCGGAAATAGAACTAACAATCATAAAGGCTGGGGTAACTCATTAGGTGCCAAAGTTGGTGAATTGGCTAGAGGTACCATTTTCCATTCCTTAGTTAATGGTGTTTATGCTGAAGAATTAGGAAAAGTTGGTGTAATTTTAGCTACTAAACCTCTTGGTAATGAAAAGGAAACACATGTATTAACTTCTTCTGAAATTATTGCTCTTGCAAAGGAATGGAAATAACTGTAAAGAAATATATAGGCTATTTTTTAATATTTTGTAGATTCATTACTATATGAATATTTTCCAAAGTTGTTAAATATGGCCAACATTAAACGCAACTTATGCTTCTAATAATCTTTTAGAAGAATAAGGATTTGTTGGTGTTACATTTAGTTAGAGATTTAAAGTAGACCCAATTCATCGCGTAAGAGATTAAAGATTGGCTTAAGAAAGACTCAGCAGTGGTTACTTTCCGCTAGGGTTATACCTAGAGAGGCGGAAGTTCCCATCAGGAAACACCACCTCGTATTCACAGGCAGGCTAAAAGTACAAGTAGAGGCAAAAAAACTCAATGCAGTTGCCCTCGTAGATCAGGCACCGACGAAGCGTTGATTATCATTACATGGAAGATTTCACTCAGTTAAGACACGTACCAGAATTGTATCTTCGTCACTCCCATACAGCCAGAATTAACAAACCCGATGTGCTAGATTGATAGAAACATATTGAAATGAGTTATGAGCGGTTAGTTTTGTTTCTTTTTTTGTACTTCTTATTATTCCAGATATCCACTATAAGCCAGGTGGTGTGTTTTAGGTTGGTTTCATTCAAGTAGTAAAGTTTTTTGACATCAGTTAGGGAAAGACTATCAGAAATGTCGTTCACGAAGTTTGTTAATGAATTGGTACCGAAGAACATGCACTCTTGGTTATACTTTTTCAGAAAGGATACGTCTCGGAATGTTACAATATTGCTAGAACATTTCATAAATAAGAGTATCGGTTTTCTTTCAGGAGGAAAGTAACTAATTAAGGTGTAAGCCTAATTTCAACTTAACTCTAATATAATATATGAATTCTTTGATGACTCTAGACTCGTTTCGTAAGCCTGCGGCCAGTACGCCTCGTTTTACATCTTTAAATTCTATGGACCCATTCAAAATCGATTAAATCGACTGAAACATGAAGAAGGGATCTAATGATTCTACTTATCTGTCGTAACTACAATTACTCATACAAAAAAAAAGTATATATTAAAGTCTTCATATTACATTAATCGCATTATTATTTCGCAAGTCTATCCTATTTTATTACCCTTTAGTGTTCTACAAAAACACATCTCTTTGATCTGTCGTTGGTCAAGATGTGTTCATCTAACCAATCTTTACTGATAAATCTCATCCCACAAGGACAAGTACCTTCGTGATTTAATTTGTCACTTAAGTTGTGAATCTTTTTAATTTCAGAATCGTCAAATTTGAAATGTCTGTTTAATAAATGTTTTTTGAAATCGTATGGTCTGTTGAATCTACCAGATTTATGATTACATTGCAGCTTTGGGAAAGTGCATTGAAATCTAGGTATTATCTGGTGGGTTCTCATATGTCTAGACATATCTCTTGTTATTCTCTTTGAGCATACTGTACAGATTCTGTGGTCAACAAATGCAGCATCAACCATTGGGAGCACCATGTTAGAATTGGAATTAACCATAGTAGTCATGTCAGGGTATTCTTGCAAGTTTAATACCGGTGACACTGGTGCTTGTCTCTGCTGTTGCATTGAAGCTTGCAAAGGAGTAGATTGAGCGGAGTATGATGTTTGTGGTTGAGGTTGGTATTGAGGTCTCTGTATGAGAGGAGTGTTATTAAGCAGTTGAGAATGCTGTGGTGGTTGTTGCATATTTTGTTGAATTGGAGTGTGGTGGATTGGGGCGTGTTGCAGAGAAGTGGTGTACATCAAGTTTGAACCAGTATCCAAACTGATATCAGCAAAGCCGGCCTTGCCAGAAGTAGCACGAGCAAAATCTTCGGCAGAAGATTGGTGTTGAAGTTGATGTACTGGAGCACCAGCGTGGAAAGTTGGGAATGGGAATGGAAAAACAGGTTGTTGCTGTTGCTTTTGTTGGTGTTGTTGTTGGAAGTAATTAATGTTTGTGTAATCTATACCTTGTTGTCCGGTAGTAGATTCATCGATGGAGTAAGAGTTACCGTTGACCATTGGTGGCTTACCATAGTCATAGTCAGTATCGTTTGTGTAACTCAGATCATTATCTGAATTTTGGTTAAAGTATTTGCTCATGATTTGGTAATCTTCCTCGGACTCAGAAGAATTCTTCAAGTTGAAAGTAGAATTGTCCTGGTAATCTAACAATTCCATTAAGAATAAATAGGATCGAACCAGTTAGTTATAATTGTTTGCAAATTAAAGTATTTCAAAACTCTTTGTAGAGTGATGGCTGCAAAAAAAAAAAATTAATTGAAAATCGGTGCAAGACAAGTAAGATAATATACAAGTAGATACACCAGTGGAGATACTTTTATAAATATATTTTGCAATCGTTAAGTAAGTAACGGAAGCTAGTAGTGGCCAGTATAGAGTCTTAAAATATTAGTGCTAAAAACTTAATTAAAAAAACTTGAAAAAGTATGATGATAATGGAACCAATATTTTTACAAAAATTCTGACTTTATGAAGAACTTATCCACAATTTATATTCGAGTTGGAATGTTCAAAATGGAAAACTGATTTTGGAACTTTTTTTAGGTAAAGCAGGCGTAGGTGCATGGCGCATGAAAAAAGTGCAGGTGTAGTTAGAAGCGAACAGTTCTGCATAGGTTGACACTGCTTGCAGCAGCAAGTGAAGCAGGGTTAGGGGTTTACAAAAAATAAATAATTGCTGCATCTTTACCCTACAAAATTATTTTTTGGTGGAAAAAAAAAAGACCGAAAAAAGAAAAAAAGAATTTACACTTTGCTCGTACGTAAGTTTTTTTTCTTTTTAATGTTTTTTTTTTTTTGAGTAATTTTTTATTTTTTCTTTATAGCCTTTTTTTTTTGCTTATGTATCTCAAAGGTACATTTTATTTTTGCCAATTACCTCTGCAAAAATTGGATGTTTTGGTGTTCAAGTTGTGTATTAACCTTTTGGCGAATAAATAAATCCGGTAATAATATCTTTGCATGTGGAAGCAATTGGTGGAGGGAAAAATAGAACTGCTTTGAAGTTGTGATAACGTCACTATTTCCGCCATCAGTGAGCGAAAGGTGCAGTGCATTGAATTTACACAATTGGAATTTAGAATGACTATGATTATCACATCTGTAATCATAGACGGCAACCCCCTCCCACCCCACCTCAAATGTCTAATACTGATCATCAAGGAGGAGTTTTCTGCAGAAATCGGTCAGAGACGGAGAAAGAAAAAAAAATAATTGTAAAAAATTTATGGTGGAGTGAAGAAAATAAAATATTTATTAGTATGTACTTTGAATGAGAAAATAAAGAAGAGGAAATCAACCACATAAAATAAAAGTTAATTCATATGGGGATTGTAAGGATTTAAAATAAAGTTTCGTCCAAGCTGTACGGTTCATCATAGGTCCTACTCTGACCACCTTACTTCTTGTCAGAGTCGTATGAGTGTTGCAGTGACTAGGATGACTTTTTGACTACTGGGTGCTATGACAGAAAGTAAAGCCTGCGAAAAAGTATATCTGCATCACTATTCAGTCAAATTATTTAAAGAGAAAAATAAAAAATAAAAATAAAAATGAAAATGAAAATGAAAATAAAAATAAAAATAAAAATAAAAATAAAAATAAAAAATGAAAATGAAAATGAAAATGAAAAAAAAAAAAGAAACCCAGTTCGTTCGAAGGAGTAGGCTGCCATTTCATTAAAGAAACTCAACCATACACTGATCCCCTTAATTACTGCAAGTAACCAGGGTAATTTCAAGTGGAATCCATATTTTACCCTCAATTGATCTTGACTAAGGCGAAAAGTTTCGTATTCTACTTTGGTTATACTAATGATCAAATCTGGCAATTGGCAATCCCGTACATGGATTCTTAAACTTTTTACTTGTACCAGATTTGTTTCACATCAGCATTTTGCACTATTTGGATTACTGTTTAGTTCACATGGCAAGTGCAAGCATCATTACTCTCGTAAAAATTTCATATGTTATTCTTACGAATTAAGAATCAATTCCCTTTATTGGGAAGTATTGGTTCACCTTTTGGTGTATTTACTGTCACTATATTATGTATGTTAGAAAAATTCATCAAAAAAATTTTCAAAATGATTTTGATGGTTGGTTTTTCACAAAGAACACAGTCAAATTTATTTTCATTATTTTTCTAGAAGCTCGCTATGCGGCTGGCGTAAACTATTGCTTAATGAGGGTAAAACTTACAGTATCCATAGGGCAGAGTATAGAAATGACGGTGACTTAGAAGCAGGATACAGAGGGTTTTAGAACCGAGCGTATTACTGTCTGTTTATTCCCGGGAGGGGTACTCATACACGAGAAAATCTTTCTATAGTATTGTATTGGTGATGAAAAGCTTATCGAAGGACGAGGAGGGGGATTGAGGGGGAGGAGACTATTTTTTTTTTTTTTTTCTTTTTTTTTTCCAATTTTTTCTTTTTACCTTTCACTTTATTTTTACTTTTTCATTCGTTAGGTTTATTTTTTAACTGGTACGTTTGGTTTGACTTTCACGATTTGTTTTTTTTCATATTCTAGTCAATCGCGACTTTTTCTACTTTAGTACATGACAATCAAATATCTATCTAAAAGTAATTTTCAAAATTCAGCAAATATTCATAAAAAACAAGATAATTAAACCGACGACCGGGTAAAATATATAGCCGTTAGTTCCCGTAGTCTAAATCATTTATGTATGAATAGGAGCAAAGGTAATTTGTTCCATGTGTGGAAAAAAGTCCATACATGAAAAACTCACACATTTACATATGCGAAGGCGCTTTCCAAGTGTCTAGCCGAAAGGTACATAAAAAACTATGTAATCAAACATTCTACATAAACTGCTGTTCTAACTTTTATAAACATTCAAGTTACAGAAAAAAAAAGAAAATTGAATCCTTGCCCGAGTAGTAAAAATAACTCCTTTCTGTTTGGAAAGGAATGAGGATTTAATACCTGGGTTTTGGTCTAGTTCAATAATCTGAAATCTCAGATCCCTAACTAACGGCTAAAGTGGACGTTGCGTATTTTCCATAGAACCGCGTAGACGGTGTAAGGATGTTTGGGATAATGAAATGTTACACATTCCCGAAATACAAGAAAATAATCCAGGTATAGAGAGAGCAACAGCAAGAGGATGAATGACACTTCGGTAGGAACTAAAGAAATGGTAAGTGCAAGAGTTGGGGTACGTGCTGCACGGTGAGGGATATATGACTAAGGCGATGTGCGAACAACAAGACAGAGAGCAAGACACGGAGATCAGAGAAAACGATGAGGCAAAAGCAAAGAAGGAATGATTTACAGAAAAGAGAGGCGGAAAGGAAGGGGGAGCCTCAAGGAATGATTAGTCGTAACCAAAAAATTAATTTTATGCTGCCATCATTCTGTTGCCTTGCAGTTTTAAAGGCGGTCTAACGTTTGATATAGTTTGTGATATAACATCCCATAAAAATATTGTGAGATAACTTTTAGTTAGATCCAGATTGATTCAAAAATGTAAATCATATATTCAAAAAATCATGTTCATCATAATTGTACCATTGAAAGTAATTCATGCCTACTTCGGGTCGTTTTAGACTCTATTCCGTTCCTGTGTACCCTCGGCAAGGCTATTTTTAATAATAATTTCTCGCTTGACAATACTGGAATTAAAATATTCCTTATTCGACAGGTGTTTTTTCCACTGCTTTGTGGTATCTGCTTGATAATGAATCAGTACTTGTGCATAAATAAAATATCAATAAAAAAAAATTCATAAAAGAAATAATTGAGTAAAAAATAAAACAAAAAATAAATAAAAAATGAAAAATAAAAAATAATTATCACAATTTACAATTCAAGAAAAAAAAAAAAAAATAAAAAAAAAATAAAAAAAGGAAAACACAGTTCTGAAAATAAAGTAAAAAGTCAAAAAGCTTCTGATTTACTCAAAAAATAAAGAGTAAACTATTAGACATTGATTCGATTAATCACTTGTCTCTATTGTACCATTCTAAAATGTACACGTATATACCACAAATATTTGCCGGTAAAACCCATTGCGCATAAAGATTGGATGCTTTGCCTCTTCCCGGCAGGTACAATTGAATTGGTGTGTGCTTCGTAATCATGGAAGACGTCCGCAGTTTACGCGACGACCCCTAAAGTCCGAATCTTCGTTTCCAAACATCTTGGAGTCCGGCTATTCATACACAGCATACACCAATTATTCATATAAACTTTAAATTCAAGCTTTTTCAAAACAAATCCATCAGGGGTGTTAAGGTGTACCTGCTGCTCTTCTCTGGTTATTTTTAACTGGTCGTATTAATTCTTTCCAGTTATGGAAATACTTGCTAAACCCGCTCAGATATAGTTGGGTAACTAACTAGAGCGTGCACTCGCCTCGCAGATGATTCTAATTTACATAAATGATAGCGAAGTTCTAGCATCACTCAGATACAGCAGCGCTTATCTAAACTGTGATAACATAACCAACCAATTAAAAGAAAAAAATATCAATCGATTGTCTTTTGCTTTCGCTTTCGCATAATTCTCGCTAACAATTAAGTCCGCTATCGTAAACAATATATTTTTGGTTCGTTAATAATAAAATGATTGTTCAAGTGTAATACGTGCTTCCCAAAACGGTTATTATCGCCAAGTTTGTTTATGGCTCCAAATCGTTGATTCTCACTTGAAACCATGTGCTGGTAATTGTTTCAGAGGCGGTTGAAAATAAGCTTCGCGACTCTAATGGGTGCAACTCCAAACGAGATGTTTTGTTGATACGAATTGATATCCCCATTGTTAGTCTTATTTGAGAGAATAATTGACGTACTTCATGGTATTTGCACTTTTTTTTGTGTTTGTTTTAGGAGTTTCGGACATCATCTGATGTTTTATGGGAAATTAAATAAAATGGCATCCCTAAACGGGTTGAAATTGGGGGAACAACTATTCTGCATCAATATTTGAAATTTTTGTACTATTTTCTAACTCCGATACTGCTATATCCTCCTACATCAAAAACCAAACACCCTGAATTCCCGGTTCCTCTTTCTTACATTAATGTCAACCAAAGAAAGTATAACTTGATTCATTATTTTCCATCTTTCAACAGTACGCGCGGTAGCAGAACGATTCAACTATTATATGCATTCCTACCCACTTCTACACATATTCACACACACTCTCCACTACTCTCCCATCCCCATCCATTTTCTTCTTTTCCTTTCTTACTTCTACTTCTGTTTATACCCCTGGAGATTGAAAAGATCGAGTTTCATTACAGAAACCGAAAAGGACATTTTCAGAATGATCACGTGAATGATTTGAAGCCCGAAATATATAAATTAAACTAAATAAAAAATTGAAACAAAATAAAATAATAAAAATTGGAAATAAAAATAAAAATAAAAGTGAAAAGTAAAACTTAGAAATTAAAAATTAAAAAAAAAAATAAAAATAGAAAAAATAAAAAAAAGAAAGAAAAAATAAAATAATGAAAAAAAAAAGTAATTAGCGAAATAGGTAGACAGGAGTGGGGGAGCCGTAAGTGGAGGGGGTTCGGCGTTTTGAAAACTTTTCCACTATTGTCAATTGCATAATGTACTGCAAGTAAGAGAAGTGCACGCATTGCATACCAAAAAGATACCGACAGTTTTTCCGTTTGAACGGGAAGCATCCCGAACACCTTAGTTGAAACAGGCCGTGGATACAGACGGCATATCATAAACAAAAAGACCTGTACCAGCCAAGGTGAACGGCTGGGGACCATTGGACCATACTTTATACTTGGCAGATCGTTGATTGAGGGTAGGCACCACCAAAATAACACAACAAACACGGATTCCTGCAAATACCTGCAAGCGTGAAAATTCAATTTCTAAAAAATAATTGGTATTGTTTCGTAAAGTTTATTATTCCCTACCAACCAGAAGAACCAGATATCGCTGCCCAGATGATCAAGTCTCCGTCGAGAGGACCTCCTTCGTTCGAGGTCTACTTCAATGGTGGCGTATTTTTTTGAACAACGTATCCACAATCTAATGGTGTGAAACGCTATGCACCACTGCGTTCCACAAAACGGTGCATCGTATCAGTACTATGATTACCCGTTCCAGGATCATTCCCTGCAAGTAAAATTCAAAGGATTTTCTTACTCATGTCCCCGTCTAATGCATTGATGCAATATTATTAACTCGCTTACAAATTAAATTAAGAATAAAAATTATTTTAATCCATCAAATCAAGAAAAATCACATTTATCAATATTATTATAAAAAATATTTTTCAAGGTTTTTCTGCTGATGCACATACATTCACTTCCCTTTGAATATTACAGGGAAGTGTGGCCTATTGCATTTCACGAAATAAATCCGTGATTCTTTCTTCATTCATCTAAAATGTGTATCGTTCCATATCCTTGGTCGTCAATCTCCTTTACAACCAATCAAAAAAAAAAGGTGGAAATAGAAGCTGTTTCGCTTAACTTCGCTTGCGATATGATGACTTCGCTTACAATTTTGCTTCCATGCAATATGAATGTATGAAAATCAATCTTTTCACCTTTTTCTTCCCATCTTATTCTTCTTCTTCTTGCTCCCACTCTTACGAGAGACTATACCTTGGATCAATCATGTTTCAATGGCATGGAATTTCTGCACTTCTGCGCTTTTGATTGAATATGAATCAATTTAATGTGGTTACTCAACTTTTTTTTGTTACAATACACTTTCTGTATACAGCTCACAGCTCCAGACATTCTACTTGAGCTTTTCTCTTTTAGAAGTTAATCTCCCGATGGGAGGCAATCCTAATCCAGTTTCCCTAACTGGGTACGCTCAGGCGGAGCATCTTTCGGTGGATTGTGAAAAAGTTTCTAAACAGGTACCGGTCTCCCGCTTCTCCGCTTTAGACCCTGTCCTGCGAGGACGATTCCATAAAGTTTAGCTCCTTTCTGTCGTACTTATAGACTTGACTGAGATGATCTCGCAATATGAAACATTTTCAATGCTTTGCTCTCATCGGATGGATGGTGCGAGTGGTTGGTCTTGTAATGGTAAAGCTGTTAGTACCGCTTTATTTCAAATTATTGATTTTCATTGGTTGAGTTTAGATTTATTTGAACTCTAGAACCTACCAGAGTTTAGTCTCCGGAATGAAGGTAAGTTGAGCACGGCAGATATGCACCCTCCGAGCGTCTAACGTTGGTGAAACTAGTTTAGGCTTCACTTCGATCAGACGCACACTGGGTGTAAAGAATTTCACTCTACCTCATCTTGAATTAGACATGCTTCTAAACCTTACGTTTTCGGTTGTTTATCCCAAATGAGATTTATGAAAAGAGTTTGGAATTTTCATATATTCCTTTCCAAGGTGACCTTTTCGTAGATGTAATTAATATCTCAAAGTAGTACCACTCCACTCGGACTCTCACTTGGCAGGCAAGGACACAAGCATGGATCTTTAATGTCCTACGGAGAGATTTTCATTTTGATTCCCAGTAAGGCTATAATCGCGACGGAGGGAGAAGAGTTCGATCAAATCCTTGTCGGATAGGTGCCATCGTAGTTTCTTGTGATGAAGACTCTCCAAAGTAAAAATTACCGCTCCGCTAGGGCCCCTACCCGGGGAGGGCAATTGCATTGAGCTTTGCTCCCCTCCGGGGAGATTTTTCATTTTGACTCCCAGTAAGGCTACGGGAACGACCGAAGGGAGAAGAGCTCGATGCAATCGTCCTCGCTGGATAGGCGCCGGCGGAGCGTCTTGTGACGAAGATTTCTCAAGCTATAAAACCGCTCCACCCGATCCCCTCCTACCAGGTTCATTTTGACTCCTATAGGGCTATAAGCACGACCGCAGGGAGTAGAGTTCAATGTAATTGACTTAACTGAATAGGCGCCAAAGGGAACATCTTGCAGTGTAGAAAGTAACTGTAAATTTGTGAATAAAAATGTAGGGAAGTTGTACCAAATTCGACGTACTCGCCACATGCCAGGTTATTTTCTTCTTTGTATAATTTCTGTATAATGGATTAAAATACAGATACTCGATGCCCATAGTATTAGATACACTGTTACCTAATAGTAGTGAAACAAGGGGGTTATTGGAGTAACATATGGATTCATGCTCCTTTTAAAAGTAGAGACAAATCAGTGCAAAAAGGGTAGGGACAAGTAAACCATAGTTTTTGTACGGGGAGTTTCAGTAGATTGACTTCTATCCCCAAAAAAGAAACGAAAAGGAAAAAGAAAAGTAAAAAAATTCAGTTCTCTTCCATCCTCCTTTCCTGTTAGCAAAACCAATAGCCCTTTTTATCTCTCCGTTTTATCTAAAGCATAGCATAAGTAAGACATGTTGCATCACATGATCTTCTATTTGGGTAATGCCCAATCATGTGATAGAGCACATGATTCATATCCGGGTAATACTTAAAAAATTGAAAATATACTGCTTTGTGTCGCTTTTTGTGTAATAAAAAATTTCTAACATCAGTGCACCGACTCCCATCACCAATGAATACTGAAAAATTTTTCACTTTATTTAAAGAAATTTAAAAATTTACTTTTATTTTTCTTCTTTTTTCTTTTTCTTTTTCTTTTCTTTGTTGGTTATTAAAACTATTATTATACAAAATGGGTGCCTACAAGTATTTAGAAGAATTACAAAGAAAGAAGCAATCTGATGTCATGAGATTCCTTTACAGAGTCAGATGTTGGGAATACAGACAAAAGACTGTTATCCACAGAGCTTCTAGACCATCTAGACCAGACAAGGCCAGAAGATTAGGTTACAAGGCTAAGCAAGGTTTCGTTATCTACAGAGTCAGAGTCAGAAGAGGTGGTAGAAAGAGACCAGCTCCAAAGGGTGCTACTTACGGTAAGCCAACCAACCAAGGTATTGCTCAATTAAAGTACCAAAAGTCTTTAAGATCTACTGCTGAAGAAAGAGTTGGTAGAAGAGCTGCCAACTTGAGAGTCTTAAACTCTTACTGGGTTAACCAAGATTCTACCTACAAGTACTTTGAAGTTATTCTTGTTGATCCATCCCACAAGGCTATCAGAAGAGATGCTAAGTACAACTGGATTGCTAACCCAGTCCACAAGCACAGAGAAGCTAGAGGTCTTACTTCCGCTGGTAAGAAGTCCAGAGGTATCAACAAGGGTCACTTATACAACAACACCAAGGCTGGTAGAAGACACACCTGGAAGAAGCAAAACACCTTATCTTTATGGAGATACAGATCTTAAGCAACTTAGTTTTACTACTAAGTTTCTTAAAATGCTTGTATCTACATTTTTTATGATAAAGGTGTAGCGTTAATGACTTTTTTTATATTATTCAAGTTAGATCTTACCGGTTATGTTTTAAGTATTTTTCTTTATATAATAAAATTCAATGAATTTAAGCTTCAAATTATTTATTGTAGAACTGTAAGATAAATGGATCGAAGGGAGTTTCATTTTTAAAGTTATCAATTTCTATTCTATTTGGTGCCATCATGATTAGTGCCATTTTTTAGCCTTGATTCTATAAGTAAGCTGGGTAACTCTCTCCTTATATTTGGGCTCAAGAAGTGAATGAATTTATAATTTTTAAAAATGAAAGGGTGTTAAGAGAAAACACTATTCGTACTATAATGAGTATATCCTTGTAGCATGGTTATTCTTTATTAATCATTTAGTTTATTTCCGTGGTATGGATTCTTAGGTTCTGCTCTTCAATTTTTGCGATGATCATCGCAAAATTATTTCTTGTGAATAAAGAGCTTAAGAATAAAATTATGATCCCTTTAAAGTGGAAATTCCTATAATTCAATTACAATCTAAAGTAATTAAATCTCATTCTGTGTTTCTCTCTGCAAATTCTTAGCCTATTTTCTTATAGAGTATAAATTGAACCATTCTGTTAGCTGTAATCTGTAACCTTGTGCAATCTAATGCACACTCCAATAAACTCAAGCAAAATAAATATATATTCAAAATAACCACATAAAGCTACCAAACATCAATTCTAAACAACTCTTCAGCTATTAAAAAATCCACCTGCTACCACTATTCAATTACTTTGGCCAAGTAGTGTTATATTAGAAACAAATGAAAAATACAAAATTTCTAGGTATACATTTCTCAAAGCAGTTATAAAACATATATTTATTGCCGAATTAACAAAACATAGAAACAATTGAAAACATATTAGATTAACAAAACTATAATTTAAATCAAAAGAAAGAAAGAAGAAAACAAACACAATTACGATAATTATGAAAGTCTAAGAAAACCAAGAAACTTCCAAACTTTTATTAAATACTACTATCCTATATAAAGATAAATATATATAAATGCTCTCTTTCTAAAAATATCTACATAAATTTTTCATTTGACAATCTCCCGTTAGGGAGCAAAGCTCAATGCAATTGCCCTCCCCGGATAGGGGCCCTAGCGGAGCTGTACCATAGGCTAGAAGAGTCTTCATCGCAAGACGCTCCGCTGGCGCCTATCCGGCGAGGACGATTGCATCGAGCTCTTCTCCCTTCGGTCGTT
>JANIVZ010000135.1:0-17227 GCA_030578175.1 Dujonia santamariae | reverse complement strand
TTTTTTTTTTTTTTTTTTTTTTTTTTTTTTTTTTTTTTTTTTTTTTTTTTTTTTTTTTTTTTTTTTTTTTTCTTTTTTTTTTTTTTTTTTTTTTTTATTTTTTTTTTTACTTTTTACTTTTTACTTTTGCGGTCCTTCCGAAACGACATGTATGTATGTATGTTGTATGTACAAAGGAATTGTTCCAAAATTGTATCCAAACAACTTGAATTGATGTTCACATCCATTCTATGGCGAAGCAAGAAAAAAATGGTAAAGCGGATATTTGGTAATGTTGGAAAGAGTTAGCGTTGTCATAGCAAGACACTCCGATGGCGTCTCTTTTCAAAGTTTCCTGAGCCCTCTCGCTTACGGGAGAGATTTCATTTCTCCACTCTCAACGACAAAGGTGAGCCGCCAGTCCTTATAATGCAAAACCTCTCGATATAGGAGCCGGGGTCATAAAGGAGAGATATCTTTCCACCTTTTGATAACGTTTACAAAACACAATTGCAACATTCTTTCATTGTTAATCTCGGAGTCGTATTCGGTAAGGAGGGGTTTTGAAATACTTTCTCAAATTTCAGATACATCCCCAGAATTCAGCCGTTTTTTCCTTTGTTGTTCTGACAAGCATCGTTACCTGAATCGTAAATCAATTCCAAAACAAAATCAATAGCCATATCGCTCTATTATTCTTTCCATTATTGTAATTTACCTTCTTCTTCTTTTGCATCTGTTGTTGCTGTTGTTGCTGCTACTTCCGGTATAGGTGCTGCAGTTGGGTTCGGAGTTATTTTAAAATTAAGCTTCTAAAAGTTCCAATATTTTAAAATAAGATTCCGTTTCTTTTCTTGCTATATTTTTTGGACAACTTGCCGCATATTCCGCTCTAAACAAACAAACGTTTAGATTGAGGATATTATCTTTACCGTGATTATCAATATTCTCTATCATTTACCCCATCTTTTGCCTTGAAACATTGTGCACCGCAGTGATGTACTGACACCAAAACTGTAAATGTTCGCACCAATCCTGGAGCACCATTAAAACTCGCCTATTTTGTCATTCCACCAATTCAATTCAAACTCTCATCTCCCCCTCTCCCATCCACCCCACTTCTATATCTGTCATACTCCATCTTTATAATACACCGAACGTTCCTTAATCGCAAGTGTCTTTCTTGCCTTTTTCGCCTATTATCTCGTTTGTCTCGCTTGTCATTCTTATTCTCGCTTTGTCTTTCCTGCTTCTCTTACTTGCTTGCTATAACTCCCCCGCAAATAAATAATTAATTACCACTTTTTTTTCCCTCTAGGACGGCGACCATCGGCTTTGAAAGTATCGTACCATAACCGCCTTGAAGTGGTTTTTTGAATCTTATTCCCTCGATTATTGAAAGGCGGGTAAAACGTTTCAAATAATTTTTTGCGTACCCCGGAATATATTTAAAATCTCTCAGGTTCCTCGGCTTAGTATATCAAACTCTCATCTCATCTACCAATTGTCTACTCTTTCAAAATTATAACATCTTAAGCCTTTGAGGCTTTGTCAATATCATATCTTCTTATTCCGTCTCCTCCTTTTTTTTTTTTGATTCATTGGAAGGATAGTAATTGAATTCTTTATAACATTCTTCTCATGTATCTCTTCTTATTCCGAAAACTTTTTTGCAGTCAAATTAATTCATATTAATATCCGAAGACGCTCCGCTGGCGCCTTCCGGCGGGGACAACTGCGTTGAGCTTTCCTCCCTTACGGGAGATTTATGACTATTTTCAATAAGCTTAGAAATTATGACTGAAGAACTCAAGTGTCTTTCTAGGACAGTGGCCTTAGGAAGGATTGGCTCCTTTAGGATGTTCGAAGATGCATCGCAAGGCGCCCCGCTGGCGCCTATCCGGCGAGGACAACTGCATTGTACTTTCCTCTCGTACGGGAGATTAATTCCTACTCTCAGTAGAGCTATAAATAACGACCGAAGGGAGAAGAGCTCGATGCAATCGTCCTCCCCGGATAGGGGCCCTAGCGGAGCGGTAACCATATTATAAAATCGAAAGAGTTCCACTAACGCCTATCCGGCGAAGACAACTGTCGTTTGAGTCTACCCCATGTTTACTCCCAGAAGCGATTCGATTCAAAAATCCTCCTCGGATAGGTATCCTAGCATAGCAAAATTTTGAAACAATTTCAATAAGTTATGTGGTACATCTATGTGTAAATGTTATTGATAGTTTATTTTAGGAAAATTATGTAGTTTGTGGAACTGTAAAAAGTGGATGCATTGAATTGAATTGAATTGAATTGATCTAGACGTAGATAAATGTGCAGTATGAAGAATGTAATGGTGTGAAGCACCTTTCCCTGTGTACCTCGTATACTTCTGTACTTAATGTCGACGCCCCCCACAGTTTGTCGCCCAAGGCTCAATACCCTTCTGTGGGGTTGAGACAGAGTGGCTCCAAGCTCAAGGCTCGATTGCTCTTTTGTTTTGTTGTATTTTGCTTCGTGTTCTTTATTGATATCAACCACCACCAATTGCAACCTTCTCAATGTAACATATATCAATATACTCCCCTAAAACCTCAGAGTACTCACCCTTGTCACCATAGCCGTAACCTTATCATTCACCTTTGTTCTATTCTGCTCCTCTCTTTCTCTGTTGTAAGCTAGCCTTAAATTGTGTTTCAGATTGAATATGCTTTGAAGAGTAGTTATGAACATTGGTGTATGCAAAAGTGCATTATCGAAAAATCTATTGTAATGCTCCCCACCGGAATGGCGTACATTTTATCAATAAAACATTTATCTCTAATTTGCCCCAAAAGATCCATGTCTTCAGGGCCCATACGCCTACGAAAATATCACTCGAATGTGGGTACCTTAACGACTGTTCTTCTTAGTAATAATTCTCCCTTATTAATATTTTTCCAATCGAAATGAAAGGTAGTTTTGAACCTATTTGGATAGAAATCAGCATACCACAAGATTTTTCAATACTAAACAATAGCAATGGAAGCATGACATATTTATGGTTGGGAGAGAAATGCCCTTGCAACCATATTGGGGTTAAGAATGAATAAGGGAGGAAAGCTCAAAGCAGTTCTCCTTGCCGAGTAGGCATCCCCCCGGAGCGACTTGAGTTTGGAATATTTCAACTCTAGGAGAGAGAAGGAATGTGGAGGGACGGAGAAAGGGTGGAGATAGGGAGCAGATTGATTTAGATTTACAGGTGTAATTAATTATTGGTTCCTTTTTTTTTATTTATTATTATTATTATTATTATTATTGTAATTACAATTAAGTAATATATGATACATATGAATATTTAAAGTCTAGATTCTTTCAGCTAATTCTTCAGTAGCCTTTTCACCGGTTTCATTTGCATGAATCAGAGCAGCACTTCTAACTTTTTCGTGTTCTTGTTCTTCTTCAATATCGTGTTGCACAGTTCTGAATTCTGGACCAATGAAGGTAACAATCAAGTTATAGGAAAAGACACAACCAATGAAAATGGCCATAACTTTACCGTAGTTGTAAATTTCTTCACCCTTTGAGTTTTTCATTGGGAATTGTTCACCAATTGTAGATTCAATGGTGGATGAGGCAGATGATGCTAAGTTACCTAATTGGTAAGCGATACCAACAATAAATGCCTTGTATTCTGGGTGAGCCAATTCTGATAAATGAACTGGGATAACACCGAAAGCACCTTGGACGGCGAATTGTAAAAAGAAAACAGCAGCATTGATACCGTTGTTGCTAACAAAGGCCCATGGGTAGATTAATGCACCACCCATGATACACATGAGCATGATAGATAATCTTCTACCTAAAAAGTTAGATAAGTGACCAACAATGATACCACCAGTGATGGCACCCAAGTTGGCTACACAGTTGGTAACGGTGGATCTGTTTGAACTGAAATCTAATTGGTTAGAAAGTAAAGTTGGGTATAAATCTTGAGAACCGTGTGACATAAAATTGAAACCGGCCATTAACAAAACCATGTAGATCATAATTAACCAGTAAGATTTTAAGGCTTCACCGGCCTTAACTTCGAAACTCTTTTGCTGGATGCCCTTAGCTTCTTCAAGCTTTCTTTCAAGGCATTTTTGCTTGAATGCTTCAGTTTGTGGTAAAATGGCTCTTGAGATGGTAACTAATAAGGTGACACCAGAGGCAAACCAGAACATGGCTCTCCAGGTGTGGGAAGAAGTATCGGCGATGGCTCTGGTGAAGATAACAGCAAGTAAATAACCTAAGGCGTAACCTTGTTGTAAAACACCACTAATGAAACCCTTAGCTCTTGGAGGACAATCATCTAAAGCAGTAGCAGTGGCATTACCATAAATACCACCCATAATAATCCCGAAAACGGATCTAACCCCTAAAAATTGT
This sequence comes from Dujonia santamariae, assembly GCA_030578175.1. NCBI lineage: Eukaryota > Fungi > Ascomycota > Pichiomycetes > Serinales > Debaryomycetaceae > Dujonia > Dujonia santamariae. Next base: position 12,847 of record JANIVZ010000135.1, on the reverse strand, counting down.
TTAAAAGTTTGAACAAATCCAGTACCAATTTGTAAAACCATCATCAAGGCTAAGTTAATAACAAATGGCCATTTAGAACCATATTTATCACCAAAGTAACCAAAGATAAAAGCACCAATGGTTCTCAACATCAAAACCAAGGTAATACCCCAGGTAATACTCTTGACAGAAACGTCAAAATCGTCAGCAAGCGTAGAAACGTTTAATGAAACGGTGAAAAAATCAAATGCATCCCAAGTCCAACCGGCAAGAGCACAAAAGATGAATAACCATTGCTTACCGGAGATTTCCATTAAACCAGGTAATGGGTTTAATAAGTCCTTGTTAGCGTTGAAATAAGCTTTAGTTGGAAACAATTCAGTGAATCTAGTAATACAATAGTGTTTAATAGATTCTGATGAGAAAGTTGGAGGTTCGATAACGTTGTGATGGTAGTGCTTTGGAGGGTCATAAGCAGCCATTAACTCAGTGTCTACAGCGCCAGCTGTGTGGTCAGTACGACCAGTATGAATGGAGTTTGTCATTTATTTTCCGGGTTAGTTAATTCTTGGCCTTTAACGATAAAGTTTCGGATAAATAGACAACACAGGGGAACTAAAACAAAGAAAAAAAAGTAGTAAGAGAAAATGGAAGGAGGGAACTTTTCAATTTTATATGAAAAGGTGAAAGCCGAAGGGGAAACAAGCTAGCTAGCAAGGTAGGTTAGTGGGTGGGGACGGCCGGCGATGGAGGTAAAATAAAAAATAAAAAAAAAGAAAAAGTTTGGTCGTCCCCCAGGCAGAGCCGCCCGATGAGTCAAGTGTCAAGCGGCTGTTGATTGGATTGATTAGAGAAAACCATGCAATTTTTACCTTAAAACTGGGGGGAAACTCTCGGAGTTGAATTGGTGGGGTTGAAGCGACGGGTATATGGTGATATAGCAAAAAAAATTACAGACTCTTGGGACATTATATGAGTTAGTTGGTGCTTATATAGTTGACGCGAAGGCTGCCAAACTAAAGTCTGATGAACTTTAAATCAATAATATAAACGGTTTCTGGTGTTGAAGTCCGAGAGAGGGGGAGGAGTGGGGAAGGGAAGCACTGTAATTATGCGCTCAGGAAGAACTGGTTCCGTACGCCATTACGGAGAGTTTTACGGTGCCGTTGTTATTGTCCCGGCGACATTCAGTTAGAAAAGGTGGAATAGGAAAACAGATACTTGAAAAGGATGCAACAAAGAAACTAATACGTGTTTCCACTTGCTACGCCAATCACTGTGTTCTCAAATATCTATCAAGCAACTTAAAGTAGATTCTTATTATGAAAACGTTGGCCCGATTATTTAGCCAATCAAACTTTGTCGAAAAAAACTAATTAAAATTTTTTTGAAATGTCCCGGAAAATTCTGAAAAATTCTTAAATTTTTTGAAAAATTATTAAAAATTTGTAAAATTATTGAAAATCCTGAAAACATTAAAAATTATCGAAAAAGTTGTCAAAAAATATTTACAGTATGCTTCCACCCCTCTGGACGATATCGGAAGAGCAATGGCTGGGGGGAGAAATACAGTTTTCCCGCAAGCAATTGGCCGGGAGTATTCCTCCTGATATATTTAATGCTGAAAACCTGAAATTCGTTAATTAAGACCACCCCCACACACACACACACACGATTTAGCATACAAGTATTAGCTGAAAACTCTAATATGACACCGTTCCCACATGAACCCAAAATGACTACAGCCACACAGGACATAAACTTCGTCAGCAAAATTACATCATCTTCTCTAACGCTCTCTGATGTAATGCATCCCGATGAGGTAAGCGCCAACTCACAACCCAATTAGATTCAAGATATCCCGGTTACAAGAAAAAAGAAATATCCCGATAACAATAAAAGGTAATTATCAATGGTAAACTTTGTTAAAAATAAAAATATGCAACCTCTTGTATTTTCATTGTAACAGTTTTCTTGATCACAATACAATCCCGAAAAGATTTCGGTTTTGAGCGGAACCTTTTCTTTCATCTCCACCACGTCCATCCCCGAAGATTTAGATAAAACAATTCGATCCACTAGTAGCCGTTTTTCCCCATATAGATGGAAAAACAATGTCTCCTTTTTTACAATCCCCCCTCCCCCTCCCCCTGTTAAGTTAAGGCTTATGCACAACCTTTCAAGTCCATCCACAGCTGCTGGACGTCTTACTATCAACCCGCTATTCGCATTTCTATTTCTTTGCCTTTAATTTTTTTGCCTTTTTTCTTTTCAGTAAGTAACTTTTTAAAATAACCCTCCGTTGGTACCTATCCAACTGCGTTGAGATTGCCTCCCTTTCATTCTAATTACCAAGTTTAGAAAGACGAGCAAAGGGAGAAGTGCTCAATGCAGTTGTTCTTGCCTGATTGGCGTAAGCATAGTGTCTTTCGACCCCAATTTTAATGAAAAAATAAAATAAAATAAGAAAGAGATTTCGGAGACGCTCCGCTGGCGCCTATCCGGCGAGGGCAACTGCCTTGAGCTTGGCTCCCTTACGGGAGTTTAATTTCTACTACTGATAAGCTAGATGGGCGACCGAAGGGAGAAGAGCTCGATGCAATCGTCCTCGCCGGATAGGCGCCAGCGGAGCGTCTTGCGATGTTTGTTTTCCATAGGCGCACCGCTGAAATCTATTGGGTGACCAACTTCGTTAGAAACTCCGCTCTTTTTTCAAAAAGTACAAATCTAGTAAATGTGAATATTATCAGATGTATTATACGGTTAATAAAATTAAGTTACGAGGGCTAAAAAAATGAGTCTTATGCTTATTTTTGCAGCCATATTATATGTATAATAGTTGACTGCATATACGAAAGGTTGCAAAATTTATCTCAGTTGTAGTAGTATTTGTCCAATACAATGATATTGGAGAATTCATAGAATAAAAAGTTGAAAACATATTGCTATTTATAAAGATTATATAAGGTTTGGTTTACTTCCCATCTGTGTTGTAACTATGGAAGTACCCTGGTGGTGGGTACCCTCTACAGCTTACTATTTAATATACGCGATGCTTTGGTGCTGGTCTTATCTGCAGTACAAGTCAATGCAATATGTAAACAAAAAGAAACAAGTTCAAACAGAAAACACAAACAATTATACAAAAAGAGTGATAGTAGCATTAGTTTGTGTTTGCATTTGTGTTTGTGATTTATAAATTGATAGAGCTAAATGTCACATGTATCGTCTAATCAACTTCGGAGTATTGAAAATCGAATTCAAAACTTATCAGAGACACTTGGAGGTAGCAAAGCATCAGGTGCAGCCACAACAACGATTTCGTCTACTGGAGGCAGAAACCCACTCTCGAAGATTCTGCTAAACAGCTTAGATAGTCATGATTCCTCTGCTGTTATTGGTTCAGGTCCATCTGGTGCTACAAAGGGGCTTACCTTCCCAAAAAAGACGTACAGAGATGATCTTGTGCTGCCAATTAGAAGGAAAAGTAAAAGACCCTTGACGAGAATAGAAGTTAAAAGAATAAGTTTGCTTCCGAGTAGGAAGTCACAGCCACTGCTACAAATTCAGCCAACCACAGTCTTTTCGTCTACATCAGCTAATTCAGCTACCTCAGCACCAACATCAACATCAACATCAGCATCATCAACATCATCATCAACGTCAATCCCGCATAATGCAACGACATCGGTGTCTGTTCATTCTTCCAATTTCAATGGTACCTCTAATTCTTCCAAGATGAGAAAAAAATCAACAAACGAAAGAGAAAGGTCAAATGAATCACTTAATAATCATACATATACACATTCTTCAAGCCGCCAACTGGGCCATCTGAGTCTTGTAAAATCTGGACAGCAAATGAGTTTGAGTTCAACTTACCCTCGAAAGGAAGTTTCTAAAGATAACAGAAGATCAGAAGGTAGGAAATCTGACGATAGAAAATCCTATGGTCGCCATTCTGGATCTCTAGGCTCTTCATCTGACCCTCTCAAGGGTATCCCATCAACGTCATTCTCACTCTCTGATTTTGAAATTGGAAAATCTTTAGGTAAAGGTAAACTTGGTAAAGTTTACTGTGCTAAGCAAAAATCAACTGGATTTATTTGTGCCCTTAAGGTTATGTCCAAAAAGGATATAATAAATTTTAAAATTGAAAAAAACTTTCGTAGAGAAGTTGAAATCCAATCAAAATTACGTCATAAACAAATATCAAGATTATATGGATATTTTTATGATTCAGAAAATGTTTATCTTATCCTTGAATATGCTATTTACGGTGAATTATATCAGCATTTAAAACAACAAAGAAGGTTTAATGACGTAACTGCATCTTTTTACATATATCAAATGTCATTAGCATTATCATATTTGCATTCAAAAAAAATTATTCATAGAGATATTAAACCAGAAAATATCTTACTATCATTTAATAATATCATAAAAATAAGTGATTTCGGTTGGTCAGTTAGACATGATCCAGAGAATTCTACTTCTACAAGTGCTTCTCGTCGTTTAACAATGTGTGGTACATTAGATTATTTACCTCCGGAAATGATTGAGCTGAAAGATCATGATGTTTCGGTTGATATATGGGCCCTTGGAGTCTTATGTTATGAATTTCTTGTTGGAAAACCTCCATTTGAAGAAATTGATAAAAATGCAACTTATAAAAGAATTGCCAAAGTTGATTTGAAAATACCAAATTTTGTGAGTCCAGAGGCTGCTGATTTAATTCATTCTTTACTCCAGCACAATCCAAAAAATAGATTTCAACTAAAAGATATTCCAAATCATCCATGGATTCTAAAGAATATGAAATATTGGCCAGAACAGGAAGAATAAACAAAATATGGAAGAGAAATTAATAGTGGTCGGTTGAAATAAAAAGAAAAGATTATGGCTCTCTTTTCTTATATATATACAATTTTTATAATTCATTGAGTATTACTGGTAATACTAAATATACATAAATCTTACAAAATTCTTTACTCATACTAATACATTTTTTCATCCGGATATACATCTTTAGGCACGCCGACCTAAGTACTCTTATTTATTTCTTGTGAACGACCAAATCCTGACAAGGCATCTCTTCTTGAAGAAACGCCTTCATATCTATTGGCTGTTCAGTTGTGCTACCGGCATTTGTTGTTGTTGTTGTTGAAGTTGTTGCTGTTGAAGTTGTTGCTGTTGTTGTTGCCTTTGTTTCATCGCCAACATTTGCTGATGCTTCAATAATTGCTGTTGAAATTGTTGTTGTTGCAAAGTATTGTATTGACTTGTTAATAAAATGGCCTTCAGCGGTGCTCTAACTTGATATAATTCACCAGAAATTGAAGCTAAAGGTTGATTTGATGTTGGTGGAGTTGAATCTGTAACATAACCCAAGGAATGATCAACATTGACTAACGTACAACGACCTTGTAATCCACCAATGGAACCAGAAATTGCTTGATTTGCCAAAGTTTGGTCATTTGCACCACCTGAACCACTTGATGAATTTCCCAGAGTAATAAGCGCATTGGCATAAGCTTCTCTCATATATAAGAATCTATGTCTATTTCTTGCTGGCATAATAACTCTTCTCTCTAATGGAGCAGGATGATTTTTCAGTAACCCTTCTAAAACTAAATGTGTTTCTTCATCTGGATCTAAAACTTTATTAACCATTTGACTTGAAGTTTGATCCAGAAATTCGTCTCCTCCGTTTAAATCACCTTGAGCTCCACCCGTGAAGGCGGCATTTTCACGTCTTTGTGCAGCAAGTGCATTATTTGCAGCAAGTTTGGCTTGGTTACGCTTTTGATACTGTTGTAAAAGAACATCATATGGTGCACTTCTACCAAGAACAGCTCTTTTGGCCCCCATTGAATGTGTTTTACATGTTAACGAACGAGCACAAAATCCACCAGAAGGTAAGGGTACACCACACTGTTTTTCAACGTCAACTGGACCTTTCAACTTTGCCTGGGCTTTAACCTTTAATTTTTTGGATATAGAAGCGCTATCGCCAGAGGGTAATGGAATGGACGATGCCATTGCAGCAGTCGGATCATACTTGGAGTTCGAATTATTGGCCTTGCTGCTTGCTGCTGCTGCTGCTGCAGCGGCGGCAGCGGCGGCATTTGCTGCTTCCTTCTCTCTTTGCGTCTTGGACTTCTTATATTTCTTTTTGGGCTTGATTGTACCATCGGGTTGAAGTACCCCAGTAACCTTACCATCTCCAATATTAGCGGTGGAGGGTGCCGAAGTGGTGTTAATGCTGGCACCGGTACTAGCACTTGCACTGGCAGCGCTGGCGGCAGTTGCTGCAGGCGTGCCTGGCAACGGAGTGGTCTGCCTTGAAGACTCTACACTGGACTCGTCCATTAACGTGCCTCTTCCTCTCTTCCTCTTACCTTGTCCGCCAGCAGCTGCAGTAGAAGAAGTCGCACTCTGCGCTTCTAAGTCCCTCTTCTTTTGCTTCATCTCAACACAACGAGGGTAATGCGTCTCTAAACTTTGAATACCAATAGGTCTCTGGCAGCTGTTACAGATCTTGTACTTATTAACCAGGGATAAAATTGAACCACTACTTCCAGTAGATTGTTGTTCGTCACTTAAATGAGAATCAATCTTTTTCTCCAAGTAAACTCCGAAATCCTTCCAAATAATCTTTTTCTTAGGTGAACCGTTTAAATTACTGTTATTAGTAGTACTATTAAGTGGGAGAATATTAGCTAATGTAATTACTTGTTGTGATCTACTAGACATGGAGTGGGGAGGTTCTATTTGGGGGGATTGAGGGTTGATGATGGGTTTGTTCGTTGGGTTGGGTGTTGTCGGGCACGCGGGGTTTGATTGATTGAGATTCCGGTGAATTTGGGTTAGCTTCCGTTACTTCTTAGCTATCTGTTGAAGTTTCTTCCTTTGGTTATCACCGCGTGTTGTTGGTCCCTGTCTTTGTCGTAATGTCGTCAATGTTGTCGCTGCTTCTAATGCTCACACTCTTTAAAAAATGGGAAAACCTCACACAAAAGTGTTTGTCCTGCAGGTAGTTGTCTATGTATATGTATATCTCTATCTTTATCTATATATACCCATATATATTAGTTTATGTCAAACAGTAGTGTTCCGTTAAGAACGACGGAAGGACCGGAAATTGAATGAAAAGTTAGTGGTGCATTTGCAGGTTTACTTATAACAGCATATGAAGTGATTGTGTTTAAAAGAGATTGTTTTAACATAACGCTACACTTGGTATACCTAATTTAGTTACTTAATTTATTATTGAATATAATATCTAAATTTCTATTTTTTTTTTTTTTGCTTTCTTTCGCTTTGTTTTTATATTTAATATAACTAGCATGATGATTTACAATTGTCTAAACTTTATTGAAAGACATCATCGGTCCATAAATCGTAATATAAGTCGAGCAAACAAGACCCTGACCAAGCTTGTGTTGGAGATGAATCATAGCAGAATGATCCATCCTTGTTGGTTAATTCAGTTAATCCTGACCATGGAGATTCCTTAATCCATTTAACGTGGAACTGTAATCGATCGTTTAGGGCACATAATATTTCTTGAGATACTTTACCTCCTTCAAAAGATTGATTTTTATGTTGGAAGTACAAAAAAGCTCTGAAGAAGTACCCGATACACCAAACCCATTCTGGACCTTGGTGGTAGTTACGACCCTTTGAGGTTGCAAAATCTGTACTATCTTCAGCATTATTGTAATATGGACGGTAATTGTAATCAGATGGATCTAAGGTCCTCATACCAAGTGGTCCTCTGATGACCTTATCGGCTAATTCGATTGCTGTAATTGCATGCTCGAGCTCAAAAAGTTCAGGTGCAACTCTCATAGCAATGGCAAAATTTGGTCTTAATTGGTAATCTTCGTACGGTTTACCTGATTTATATATATCCTTGTACATACCTCTTCTGTTTACCAAGTTAGTGTCAATATTGTAGGAACTATCTTCAGCTGCGTCAACCGGAACATAGAAACATTTTTCAAAATTGTCCTGAATCAATGATTCCCAGTCCTTCAAAGAGATCTTTGATCCATCTCCCTTGGTTACGTCAACATATTCAAAGTGTCCTTGTTCATGTAATTCATTGACCCACCGTAATGTACTTTTCAATAAACCGATCAACTCAACATCGGCACCATCACGAGGAGTTCCTGGCACACCCTTGGATCCTGCTTTAACACTTTCACCCATTTTATCCATCCAGGTACCACAGTTGAATTGAGATCCACCATGAATAAATCCTGTTTCCCAATCAACGTTAACTTCAACATTAAACCCTTCATCTTTCATTTGAGAATCTAAGTTTGGTCCCGCATTAGCTTCACGATACTTAATACCACTAGCGTGACGACTTAAAATTTCATATAAAATATCTCTAATTGAGGTTTGATAACTGAAAGCCTTAGGATCATCTACGGTAACATACTCATCATCTAATGGGAATCTTCTGTCAACTTTTTCATCTAAGATGCTTAATCCACCTTTAACATTCACAACATATTCCTGAACTGCTTGAGCAAAAAACCATGCCGCATCTCTAGCATTATAACGAGGATTTCTACCAGCATCTAATAAATTAGGAATCAAACCATGCTTCAAAGTTTGTGCAAATCCTAAAATATGTCTCTTAGCATCATCATCTCTACCGGTAACCAAAAACAATCCTCTGAATGAAATGAAAACGTCTCTACCCCAACATCTCATGTAGTCATTACTGAAATGTGGTAAACCGGCTGCGACACATGGAACTTGTTCCCTGGCCTTAAGTGAAGTATTATTCATATTACCGCACATTTGTACAGAAGTTAATGCTAATCTTTGGACAAAGTTATTAGAGTTTTGAATCTTAGGGTCCATAAGTCTCAAACATCTAAATCTTGCTGCTTCATAAGCAATACCAATGATGAGAGCAAAGTAGTGTGGTCTTAGGAAATATGGAACCACACCTCTAATTGAGTCAATACGGCTACGAAGCCAATCCTGAAATTTTGCAATAGCTGGAGACTTCGATGCATACTTATCTAATCTATTAACAACATAATCAAAAGCCCATTCACCTTCTCTTAAATGGTTACAGAGTGGGTGGCCCAAATCATTTTCCCAAATAATTTTCTTAAGGACCAGAATCCAACCCTCTAACCCAGCGTAAACTAGGTTTCCACCACCATTTGGAATTAAATAAGTTCCATCATGCCCTCCGCTGGCATCTCTTTCTTCTGCCTCGCATTTATATAAGATGGCATTTAAGTCATAAAGATTAAGGTCAATCGATGCTGCAATAGCACCCTTTTTGATAGATTGATCTAATGAAAGGTTTACATTAGGAATAGAAGTAGAAAACACCGCAATAGAACCTGGTGGAAACTTTGATTCGTCAACATAGATTTTAGTCTCAGATTCAGAACCTCCTTCAACGTGAGGGATTTCAATTTCAAGTAATTCAACTGGAACACCTGTAAGTGTATCAGGGTCCCTTTCATAATCGCCAGTTTTCTTTAAGGAGTATGCAAACTCACCCTTGACGTTAGTACCACCAAGAATCGGAGGAGTTAAAGTTTGTGGACCAACACTGTTTGAGAATTTTGTTCTTGCAATCAAGAACCACCCGGTACCTGTTCTAGCGTTATGCCTTTGAATGGTAATGTATTGATCCTCATGGTGGATATACATTTCATTATCTTGTACGGCATCTTGACTTTCTTCAGCCAATTGTTTTCTAATGTCATGTAGCTTGGACTTCACCTTACCAATTCCAACATCATCACCATATGAGTACTGTCTGGTTTCCCCAACAACATCCAAAAGGGCAGGATAACACTCGTCATAGCCAAATACTGAACCAATGGCAGCAGAACAGAATGCAACAAGTGCAGCATTAGGTAATGTATCTTCGACAGTTCTCTTTTGGAATGGTACTTCATTATCATGAGTACAATCCATAAATAAAGCATGAGGTGCTTGAGCAGCAAGATTCTTAGGAATGGCAATTTCAGAGTGAGTTTGAATTTCAGAGTCTCTGCTATCTTGAGGTTTTGGTTCAGATCCAGCAGGGTAAGTGAAATCATCCAAGGGCATCCATGTGAATGAGCCAATTGGTCTACCACCATGCTTGTGAACTAATCTTGATAATTCACCTACATTCCAAGCTTGCATAGCCTCTCTGATTAAAGAATTAATACCTAATCTTTCAACAAAAATCTTGTCCATCTCTTCTGATCCACTAAACAATTCAGCAACTACATAAAGATTTGGGTTAACTTTTCTTGCTTCATCAAGTAATCTTTCACCAACGTGTAATGGTGTAGAATGACAATTATCAATTCTAAAACCTCCAAAGACCTTGGCACAAATTTGGGTATACTCAATCATTCTTGACCAAAGGTATGGGGAAGCTTCAATAGAATCACCATATCTTAACTTGACACAATCGCCCCAAATGATAACTTCTCTTCTAAGGTATGCTTTTGAGGCTGACAGAGCAAAATCAACCAATGGATTACCGCCCCAAATCCAACCATTGTTTGCTAAAGCATACTCTTTGTTGTCTTTGGAGGTAAATCTGGTAAAATAAGGTTCAGTAAGTGGAGCATCCTTGGTGACTTCACCTAGCTTTGGTCCGTTTGATTCTAATCTTTGAAATTTAATTCTTCCAGCTACTTGAGACTTGATAGTTTTAAGATCGTCATCATATTCGGCATAAAGGTCAACGTTGATTTCGTCAACAATTGAAGCTGCCTTGTTCTCAATTTCGGCAAATGAAGGTGGTTGCTGACTGGAACTCTTTGTAATTAAAGTTACAATAATTTGAAGGAATTTTTTGGAATCTAATTTGTTGCTAAATCTTTCACCACCAAAGGTGATTTTCTTATCAGAAGTACATGCTTCCACGGTGAAATCAGCAACTTCTTTAATATTTTTTATATCAACGTCCTGTGGAATTTCAACTGGCAGGATTGAGTTTGGTGGGTTTTGATCAAATTCTGACTTCAAGTCTTTCAATGTACGTTCTCTGTTGAATACGTAGTATTGCCAGAGCTTCAATGGTTCAAGGACATGTTCACTAATACCTCTAACAACAATATCAAGCTGAGAATTGGATTCAATTCTCGTAGGCAACCCAAAGAAGGCCAAATTCAGGGAGAACTCTAATAATTTTGCATCCAATTCAATCGCTGGTATTAAGTGTGGGGCGGTCTCAGCGTTGTAACCAGATTCAGGATGCTCTCTTAACCAATCCGAATTATCAGCAGTATGGTTCCAAACAACATCAGTCAATGATAACAAGCCATGCTTGCTTAACAATTCTGAAAGAGGCTTTGTGTCGTTGTCAGGGAAATACTTTGGGTCAAACTTCAACTGATCAAAGATTGAGTATGGAGAATTCGAAATACCTCTTTGTTGCAATGGAGTAAAATGGATCATGTTGTAACCCTTTGTAGAGATATCTTTGAAAAGAGGATCCCAGTCATCAAACTTTGGTCCGATCCATTTGGAAACAACTGATTGGATATTTATGGAGTTGAACGGTAAGTAGTCATCCCCAATGGAAAGGTTAGGGGGCACGACAAAGTAATACTTCTCGGTATCAACTTGATCGCCGTCGGTCAAGTGGTTTATGTAGTAGCAGTAAGATCCTGGCTTGTAGATAGGAATGGTAATGTTGATATCCTGGTAAAAGGAAGTATCGACTTTATGAGCCTGAAATTTCTGTCTGTCAAAGTCCTCACTGGCATGTTCGGGTAAATTTGTATAAAATGAAGCGTTTCTAGTAATTGGCGACGAGGAATTCAATTGGAAGACGAGATTGAAGATCGGAGCCGAGTTTTGTTTAAAACTATCAGGTAATGGGATAGCAGGAAGAATAAGGACCCCGTTATGGATCGCTTCCTCATTAAGTGGAGCACCAGTATTTGAGAGCCTCAAAAGGACTGAACGAGGGGGGTACATTATCTAACAATGTGGGGGTGTGGGGTCAAGTAGATGGAAGGATGGAAGAATGGAAGGGAGGAAGAAGAAGAAGAAGAAGAAGAAGAAGAAGAAGAAGAAGAAGAAGAAGAAATATTAAAAGAAAGAAAGAATGGGGAAGTTAGACATGCTGCACATTATTCCACCTACGCCGAAGCTCACCCTCCTCCCCCTCCTTTACCCACCAAAATAAAATAAGCATAGCAAGAAGCTGAGAAAAACTAAAAACCCGTGCCTTGAAATACGTTTACTAAGCTCCCACTACTACTTCTAATACTACTACTAGTTAATCATATTGTTCCGTAGAGGGTCTAGGCTCGTGGTGTGGCGGAATAGTTAATTGAGCCGCCATGTGCTGTGGAAAAGAGACAGTCGGAGTGGAGAGAGATTCCAGTTGAGCGAGTACGGGTTTTCTTAATCAAACTGTAACTCAATAATTCACAACACGCCACCATCCACAGATAAGCAACATCTATGCCACTACAGGGCAGCTGTTGTCATTTCCATATCTGTGCAAGATAATACTGATCCCGGTCAACGCAGAGGGGACCCCTATCCAATACAATCCATTCCATTCCAAATGGGTTTAACCGAACCACTTTCGAATTCAATGTGGTTTCTCTACGGCACTTTCCGTATACCACCAATATCGACCATACTTCATTCTACTCCAAAGACATTCATTCACCTTCACTTCAATGAATTGCTCCATTTGTGTCTCATCGGTGTTTGATTTACTCCGTTTTGGTAATGGGAACATTCAGGGCCATATAAACAAGTCCGGGGCTTCCCTCTGCATCACCCCCACTCCGTCTTTAATAATATGCAGGAATATGAAGGTTGATACATATATGGTTCCATACATAATACTCAACAAGAT
>JANIVZ010000134.1:0-17567 GCA_030578175.1 Dujonia santamariae | reverse complement strand
CTACGGGGAGAAATATATCATTAGGAAGAGAAGAGGGACCGAAGGGAGAAAGAGCTCGACGTATTCGTCATCGCCGGATAGGAAGTAACGGAGTGTGTCGAGATTGATAATGATTTTGTATTTTGTGTTCATTAAAGAGTTACATATAGTAATATGCTATACAATACTTTAAATATTGATTAGTAACAATATTTTTAATCGTTAAAAAGGTATATTAACTATTTTTTGATCATAGGTCATTTAATACAAATTTTATATAATTTATGAAGCTACCATAAATAAAACAAACAGTAAAAGTAAGATGATCCAAGAATTACTTGGAGAATTGATAATATTGGCACCCGAATGTTTTGCTGCTGTTGAAGATGAGTTACTAGTCCCACTTCCTCCTCCAGCAGCAGCACCAACAGCAGCACCACCAGCTGCACCAACAAGTACACCAGAACCAGAACTAGAACCAGAACTTGAACCAGAACCTGAACTAGAGCCAGAACTAGAACCACCACTAGAAGAAACACCACCATTGGAAGCACCAGATGAGCCACTAGAGCCAGAAGATCCACCACTTGTTCCACCAGAACTTCCACCAGATGAGCCCGACGAACTTGAAGAACCACCAGAACTTCCACCAGAAGAGGAACCTGAGGAGCTAGAAAATCCACCTCCACGACCTCCAGATGAACCACCACCACCAGATGAGCCACCCCTCTTTTCCAAATCAATAGTTAGATCATCGTCATAATCATCAGTATCAGCCACTTCGTGGAAGTTTCGTTTTATGTCAAATTCGAGTTCCTCAACTACTGATTTAGGAATTAAGATAACATTTGTATCTCGTTTTTCTTCCTCGACAACCGCTACAACATCCTTATGAGTAGGAATAACTGCTGATTGTACTGAATAGGCCAATGCCAAAATTGAAAGTATATAATTGAATTTCATGTGAATTACTAAGGAAAAAAGCTCTTTAAAAATTGATTGAAAAACTGCGTACTGATGGAACTATATATAACGCTCCTCACAACAGCCGCTCGTTGTAGATTATACTTTCGTAGTTTATTATTTTATAATTAATGTCATTCATTGTACGTTTGCGCCGTCTATAAGTTAACGGAGTTGATTAACCATTTCCAGATTTGGTGTTGCCCAATGACTTCTATGATGTCAGTTCGCTGCACTGCGCCGCGCTTATCATGCTTATATCTGAGCTAAGCCTAATTTGATCATTACCGAGAAGCAATCAAAATGAGCCGCAACAGTACAGTGCAACTACTGTGAAATAGGTAAGTATTGCTGGAGAAGGAAAGGATATAAATGATACCAAGTGAGTTGGTGAAGGAAGGAAGGTTGACTAGGAAAATCAATGAAATGGGTAACTAAAAAGCGATATTATAGCTCGCTTTATATCAATTGACCAGAGAATTGAGCATTGAATTGAGCTAGTTTTTATTGGAACTAAAACATGAAAGACTCATATATTTTACAAAGTTATCCGGATACTATAAACATAACAAAAAGTAACACGGTCCAAGGTTTATTTGGTGAATTGCCAAAGTTGGCTCCTGAATCATTAAATACAGTACTATTAGAACTCGACGAACCTCGTTTCATACCACCTAACTAGTCCACCAAGTAGAAGTAGACCAATACCAAAACCACCATGACCACTAAGACGAGAAACATCACTACCACCACCCCCAGAGCCAGAACCAAGAGAACCAGGACTACTAGAACCACCACTGGATGACACACCTCCATTGGATGCACCAGATGTGCCACTTTTCATCATTTTAAAGTTGTAATTGTTTATTTTTTGTTTTTAGGTAAATTGGACTTTACTTTATTTTCATCTTATACAGCAGTCATTGGTCAACATCAAATGGTTGCAAATACCCAAAAGGGTACTACCAAATATGATTCATACTAGGAAAACCAAATCAAAACATTGAACTCCCCTTTATGCCGCTCATCAGGTAATGGATTTTTTGTCGAATGCAATTAATTAATTTTAAAGGGCTAAATTATTTCGTGTTACTAATATCTACCGGAGCAGCGGAACATTTATGGAACATCAAATTTACAAACATATTAGTACCTCTTCACTAGAGCCCATACCCTGGGATGGCGATTGAATCGAGATTCACTCTCTATCGGCGAAATTATTTACTACTATTATTAGGGCTAGATGGGAGAGCAAAGGGTAGAAGATCTTGATATGATCGTCCTCGACGAATTACCTCCAGCTGAGCGTCTAGGGATGACTTTAGATTTAGTGTGTAATCTTCCTTATTGATATTGAATACCGCTCCGCTAGGGCCCCTACCCGGGGAGGGTGATTGCATCGAGCTTGGCTCCCCTACGGGGAGAAATATATCATTAGGAAGAGAAGAGGGACCGAAGGGAGAAAGAGCTCGACGTATTCGTCATAGCCGGATAGGCACAAACGGAGTGTGTCGAGATTGATAATGTTTTTGAATATTGTGTTCATTCAAGAGTTACATATAGTAATATTAACTATTTCATTTTTTCTCAAAGTTTAATCATGCTTTATTTAATATTGACCCTTTAGATGCTTTATATGCTTTAAGATCTTTTAATTGATAAAACTTATTAGTTAACATTATTATATATTAAATTTAGTAGTTCTTGAAGGGTTTAATTTAATATATTCTACAAATTTTAATATATCATTTTTATTTTGAATACTTCAAATATAACTACCATAAGATAAAGCTTTTCCAATATGTAATATTATATCTAAATAAGTTCAAACAAATAATAATAACATTGATGTAAAACTTATAAAATAAGCTAATACTGGTGATATATTATTATCACTAGCAATAGGATTTTTCATTACTTTAATAATATTAGCATAATAATAGGTTAAACATTGGGAGCAAGCATTAATCAGAAAGGCTTAAAGTATCCGTAGTACGTTTATCTTTTATATATTTTGATATATATAAAAATTTAATGATAAACAGAATTTATAATAAGTTATGCTATACAATACCTTAAAATCGTTAAAAAGGTATATTAACTATTTTTTGATCATAGGTCATTTAATACAAATTTTATATAATTTATGAAGCTACCATAAATAAAACAAACAGTAAAAGTAAGATGATCCAAGAATTACTTGGAGAATTGATAATATTGGCACCCGAATGTTTTGCTGCTGTTGAAGATGAGTTACTAGTCCCACTTCTTCCTCCAGCAGCAGCAGCACCAACAGCAGCACCACCAGCTGCACCGACAAGTACACCAGAACCAGAACTAGAACCAGAACTTGAACCAGAACTTGAACCGGAACCTGAACTAGAGCCAGAACTAGAACCACCACTAGATGAAACACCACCATTGGAAGCACCAGATGAGCCACTAGAGCCAGAAGATCCACCACTTGTACCACCAGAACTTCCACCAGATGAGCCCGACGAACTTGATGATCCACCAGAACTTCCACCAGAAGAGGAACCCGAGGAGCTAGAAGATCCACCCCCATGACCTCCAGACGAACCACCACCATGACCTCCAGACGAACCACCACCATGACCACCAGATGAGCCACCCTTTCTCTTTTCCAAATCAATAGTTAGATCATCGTCATAATCTTCAGTATCAGCCACTTCTTGGAAGTTTCGTTTTATGTCAAATTCGAGTTCCTCAACTACTGAATTAGGAATTAGGATAACGTCTGTATCTCGTTTTTCTTCCTCGACAACCGCTACAACATCCTTATGAGTAGGAATAACTGCTGATTGTACTGAATAGGCCAATGCCAAAATTGAAAGTATATAATTGAATTTCATGTGAATTACTAAGGAAAAAAGCTCTTTAAAAATTGATTGAAAAACTGCGTACTGATGGAACTATATATAACGCTCCTCACAACAGCCGCTCGTTGTAGATTATACTTTCGTAGTTTATTATTTTATAATTAATGTCATTCATTGTACGTTTGCGCCGTCTATAATTTAACGGAGTTGATTAACCATTTCCAGATTTGGTGTTGCCCAATCACTACTATGATGTCAGTTCGCTGCACTGCGCCGCGCTTATCATGCTTATATCTGAGCTAAGCCTAATTTGATTATTACCGAGAAGCAATCAAAATGAGCCACAACATCAAAATACAGTGCAACAACTGTGAAATAGGTAAGTATTGCTGGAGAAGGAAAGGATATAAATGATACCAAGTGAGTTGGTGAAGGAAGGAAGGTTGACTAGGAAAATCAATGAAATGGGTAACTAAAAAGCGATATTATAGCTCGCTTTATATCAATTGACCAGAGAATTGAGCATTGAATTGAGCTAGTTTTTATTGGAACTAAAACATGAAAGACTCATATATTTTACAAAGTTATCCGAATACTATAAACATAACAAAAAGTAACATGATCCAAGGTTTATTTGGTGAATTGCCAAAGTTGGCTCCTAAATCATTTAATACAGTACTATTAGAACTCGACGAACCTCGTTTCCTACCACCTAACTAGTCCACCAAGTAGACCACCAAGTAGACCAATACCAAAACCACCAAGACCACTAAGACGAGAAACATCACTACCACCACCCCTAGAACCAGAACCAAGAGAACCAGGACTACTAGAACCACCACTGGATGACACACCTCCATTGGAAGCACCAGAAGTGCCACTAAAGCCAGAGGAATCTCATCCTGAACCACCAAAAGATGAACCAGCTGAACTGGAACTTGAAGAACCACCACGACTACCGCCAAACCCTTTTTTCTCTAAATTAATTAATACATTTTCATCATCTGCTACTTCCAAGCTTCTTCTTTTCTCACAACCATTTATTTCCTGAAGGTTCGTTTCAGGTGTATATACAGTGATATCATCTCTTCGAATAGGGATAGCTGCTGAATCAATTAAACAGGCCAATGCCAAAATATATAATATACAATTAAACTTCATTGTATTGATGTTGTACAAAAATAAGCTGAGAAAACTGGTTGGAGAATTGCTCAATTCATGTAGCTCCCTTTACATGCCATAAATCTATACAGATGTCTCTTGTATATAGTAATTAATATCATCAGCATGTATGTATATTTCGGTATACTTCTCTACTTTCCACTTTTGTTTCCACCCAGTCAATTCATGACGTTGTTTTACGACAACGATACAAGTATCACGATCATTTAATGCTGCATTTTTTTTCTAAATGGTTATTTCCGAAATATGTATCTGCGCCGAACTAAAAGGCTGCAACTACAAAGATTCTGTAAAGTGGTGTAAAGGGAAGTTCTATTCAAGGTCATTGATCTCTGCATAAATGGGTTAGATCAGAGACAATGTCTATTGAATAAATATAAGTGATATTATTATTGAGAAAGACTTTTTGCATCTCTTCGTAAATTTTCTTTATAGAATCAGATACAGCCACCTCAAGCCACCTTTTAAAAATTATATAACTCTCCATTGGGAAAAAGCTGACTGTATTGAACTTTTTGGGACCAAGTATATAGATTATGAATGATGCATCTGATGTGAGATGTGATATTATATTAGAAGCCGCATTCATTCAGCATTTAAAAACTTACCATATCTGACTTCAAATTATTCTCGATATTAGCTGGATTTTGCATCCAACAGATCTCATTGCATGAATAAAAAGCTTATGCCCTTTTTTTTTTGCAGCGCAAATAATACATAAAAAGTATTCAAACCAGTCTCATTATCTATAGTGCCGCATCAACATAAGGATTAGGGCTATGGGAATTCACCTTCACGTAATCCAAAGTATCCATCTGGTGCTGACAGTACTGGTAACCAAGTTGTTATACCATGACCACCTTCTACACCTCTGGAATATATAGTATTCCCCCACCAATTCAATTTCACATGATTGTATTGAACAGTAAAATACATGACCAATGCACAAACAGCAACACCAGCTGAGAGGGCACTGGTTAAAACATAATTGTATTTTTCCCACCAAGCCAAATAATCTCTCTTGATTCTGTACATGAAAATGTATGATAAATATAATCCACCAGTCATATACAGCAAATTAATTGGTGCATACATTAAGACCCCTCCAAGGATCAACGTTGGTTGGAAATATCTGGTAAATTTCTTTGGTCCATACTTTTTGAACCAAGCACAAGGAACGACAAGCAAAACACCAATTAGGAAACACCATTTCAAAATAGGATACAATCCACCAAAAACCTTTGCCGGTCCAATAACCCCATATTGAACACTGGAGAAAAAATATGTTGTATCACCAGGACACGTCATTTTATCCTTTTGATGAGGAGCACAAAAGTCTTCAATGTTATCAATCTGCCAATTGGTAACAATCAAGGCAACAACCACATTCAACAAAGTTGCAATCATCTGACCTTTGAAAATAGCCTTTGGAGGTAATTTTGTATAGTGTGCCAATTTTTGATCCGTAATATAATTACTTGCTTGAGAGTCTATATTATAACCAAACGCCTTTAATGTAACTAATGCTAACCCTGAATTTGGAATTGTATAACCCACAATTAATTCAACCAAAACGTTCAAACCAAATGTGAACCCTGTAACGGATGCAATAGAAGTTAAGGGGATTAAAAAGCAAAAATTAATAATAATTGTAAAGAAAATACCCCAAATAGGTGTTTCGATGGGATAAAGAGTGACACAAAGGAGAGCAAATGTAATACTAGTAGCTAAAACTGCAGTGAACCACCAATTAGGAGTTTCTTCGTATTGTGACATCATTTTGCAATGTGGATCTTCAAATTTAGATTTAGATGATGCCATAGACGAGGAATCCCTGTTTGTGAAGGCATTCCATGTATTCTTAAATCCACTTTTAGTTGCCTCCCACTCAGTAAAAAAATTATATAATATAGCAAAGGGATAGAGACAAAAATATGCCCCATAGATTACCAAATTTGCTGCTGAAAAATATGGAGGACCGATCTTTTTATATTTTGATTCATCAAATTGATTTTTATCATTAAGGATATCATGGACTTTATAAACTTCACCCTTATTGTTGAATAACTGATTTGAATTAATCTTTAAATAGCCTGTCCAATTGTTATTCGTGTAATAAACAGCCAAGATTATGAAAAACCCTAACATTGAGCCAAGATATTGGTTAGCATATGTGTAGAATGGGATAGTCAAACTTCCAGCGTCCAAGATATTCCAGTCAAGGGATGGGAATGGGTTAAATCCCAATCCTTCAGTGGTACCAGTGATATTGGTCAAATGAACCAGATTTGGAGCAAACCAAGTTGGCCAGTTGAATGTTGATAATGCTTTAAAGAAAAAAGCAGGAATCCAATTGTAAAAGAATGACCCTATAAATACCAAATAGAAAAATGAATATCTTGAGATTTTCCACCCATAAACAGAGCTCCCTGCAACTTCTTCTTTCATCAATGCTCTGTTCAAGGCAATAGTTGGCAATATAGTAGGCCAAAGTGCCTTGGCAGGATATATACAAACTTTACGCATAATTCCAGCAAATCCAAACCCTAAACATTGGGTAGAAAGAGCCAAGAGGAACTGGAAAGTCCAAGTAACCCATTTTAAGCCATAAAACCTGTCTAATTTCATAACAACAATGTTGTAAACCAGGTACGGAGTACCAGAAGCCCCCAGATAAATAATCGTACTTAACATCATTTCTTTATATGTCCATGGACCCGGGTTCATATTTATTGCGCCAAACCATGGCATATTTATGGTAAAGTTATTGGGAAAGCAAGATTCCCAAATTTTACCACTTGGATATAAAAGTAATTGAATCGTATGCAGCCCTAAACGTATACCAGGCAATCTGTGTACGAAAAAATTATTCACAATTGATCCAATTAATGTCCAGAAGAATCCAATAGCATACATTCTAACAGTATCAACCGGGATGTTTGGGTCATCAAATGGGTCAGTTATAGCCCTAATCTCTGGGTATGGAGAGTGGAAGGCGATGAGACAGGCTTCAAGTTTTACTTGAAGATTCCAATCTGTGATTCGAAGATACAGTTTGTGTCCACCAATTTTACGAAGCAGTTCATTAAACTCTTCACCTCCATCGTAGTCATCATCCCCATCGATCTCATTTGTATGACCTGCTAGTGATGGAATGGATGCGCCTTCTTGAACAGCATTCTCTGGCTTGGTACTCCCCCCTACTGCCTCTGGCATGTGAACCAATCTCTCAATCAAAAGGTAATCTTCGTGTAAGAAATTCACATCACCCTTGTGCTCTGCGAGAGCCTCCCTAAGTATACCGATTGCATCCTGGGTAGATATCTCTCTGATCTTACCGATCATATACTCAGCACCTTCAGGTATGTCGATAGAGTCAAGCGAGGGCACTGTTGCTCCATCCCCGATAACCCCCAACCTGATAAGAATCCGAATCATCTGCAAATCGGTGAGTTGACCTTTCTGTCTCCCAAAGCCATTCTTTACGTCTTCGCTACTGCTTTCAACGGGACCACCTGGGTCAATATTAGAAAGCTCTATATACTCAGGATTACGCATACCGTCACACGATCTGATTTCTCTGTATGCTAGTATCCTTTGCTCAACTTGTTGTTCAATAGTTGCTCAAGTCTAGTTTGAGTAATTGTGTGGGGTGCTGAAAAATTGTTATATACAGTCATCAACTTCAAGCTTGACATTGACAGCCAGACAGATTTAAACAGATTCTAGTTCCACTGGGTATATCAACCGGCAACGGGAGGAGCTCAATACAATTGACCACCGAGTATCAAAACCAGAAGGCAAATGTCTATAGTCCATATATATTCTAGCCCGATAACAGAGCTGCGTGCCGGTGATTAAATACAATTAATATACTTGGGATACATCGACTTCTTCACACTACACACAAGTAAATCAAGGAATCGCTCCGCTAGGGCCCCTACCCGGGGAGGGCGATTACATCGAGTTTTGTTACTTTCGGGAATCTTAACGTTATACTCCCAGTGGGGCTGGAAGTACGACCGAAGGGAGACAAGCTCAACGCAGTTTCACCTGATAGGCGCCAGCGGAGTGTAGATTACTAGCCTTGAACCTTGAATTTTCCTCTAGAATTCTAAACACTTGTCTTGCCGTGTCACATAGACCCTATATACACAACGCCACTATGACAGTTTATAAAGATAGATGGTGTGGTGCCTTCCATATACTGTTAGGTTTTCCTTGTTGATGCCTGTCTCGAGGATCTCTGCGCGCGGCTCAATTGACTAACAACAAAAAACATATAAAACCATACCACCTCAGTCAGTTAGCCGTACTATCTCCGTATCAAACTCATAACTATCATACAATATTGGTTCTATTAGTCTCTCAAGACATCTTCATATTTCTTTACTTACTAGCTTGAAACGGCACTAATACCATAAGTATAGACACATTTAGGTATGACTGTGCTTTCAACGAGTAAACCACTTCTTTGCATTATAAGTGGTTCAATTTACGGAGTTCTAGCTAGACTAGGGATAATGCTGCTCACAACCTATAGTGGATCGTACCTTGGCGGCGTTATTTGGGCCAATTTTGCTGCGTGTTTTATAATGGGTGCTGCCGTGGAAAGCAGCTCAGTTTGGGCATCTGTGACACGCTCAAGAGGCGGAACGAAGGCTACCTTGCCGTTGTACACCGGTATAACAACGGGGTTCTGTGGTACATTCTCCTCGTTCTCATCTGTCATCCTTGAAGCCTTCGAGAAATCAGCAGACTTGGAACTGGGTGTATACTATCACTACCCAAACGCTGCATACGGAATAATGGAATTTCTCTCGGTGATACTAGCGCAGTTCGGAACCTCTTTACTTGCCTTCCACTTAGGGAAGCACTTTATGGAGATAATAGAAGAAACGGGAGCTGCTCATGTGATAATACCTACCCGCTTGTACACATTTCTTGAATTGACTGTCGAGATATTGGCTGTAGTAAGTTACATTATTGTAATCGTATTAATCGGTACGATGAAATCAGGGGACTGGAGAATCTGGACATTTTCATGTTTATTTGCCCCAGCTGGAGCTCTTTTGAGATTCTACTTATCCAAGAAAAATGCATTGATTAAGGGTTTCCCTATCGGAACCTTTGCAGCCAATACCATAGGAAGTCTAATACTTGGTGTTTTGACCCTTGTCGTTAGAGGTAAATTACCCTACAGTCACGAGAGCCAGATTATTACTAGTGTGATATCTTGTCAAGTAATTACAGGGGTTGACGATGGATTTTGCGGAGCTCTCACCACTGTCAGTACTTTTGTTTCAGAATTAACTAGTTTAGAAACGAAAAAGGCATACGAGTATGGATTAGCATCAATAGTGGTAAGCTATTGTTTAGTTTTATTAACTTTAGGTACATATAATTGGAGTGTTGGAATTACTACACCTGTTTGCTAGAAAAAAAAAGAAGAAAGCAGGTATACATATATATAGAATAATAGATTTGTTTTTTTGAATACATTCACCTAACAAAAAACCCAACTAGTTAACTACCACACAATTCATTCTGTATAACATTTCTCTTGTTATCCCATTTAAGATAAATTTCCAGAAAAAAAGAAAACATGACTTGATTGACCTTTAAGTGTGGGGGCCTAGTGGAGCAAGTATCAATTGGGAAGTGACTAATATTGAAAATCAAGAAGACCCACTGCTGGCGCCTATCCAGCGAGGACAACTGCGTTGAGCTTGTCTCCCTTCTGTCATACTTCTAGCCCTACTGGGAGTATAAAATAAACTTCAAAGGGAAAAAAAGATCAATGCAATAGTCCTCTCCTGGTAGGAGCCGTAGTGGAACTCTGTCCTTTCAAAGGCTCTTTTAACCATGCGAACCAGAACATCCAACGGTACTTTACTCAATGGAATTTGTGCCTTCACCTCTTGCTTTAATTTGGTTTTGATATATATCGGACAATAAACTTGAAGAGTGATAATATTGACATCTAGATCAGGTGGTTGGAACCGTTCATTATTGTTGTAGAGAAATGAATATTTTGCAGCCATTTGAATATTTGGACACTATGTATGATTTTTTCCGCGACTCATGGGATATGAAAACTATCAACAGAACAGCAAACAAAGTTAATTTGACTTTGTTGGTGGAAGGCTAGTTTTGTATCGGTCATTGTCAGTTATTTGGTAACATGACTAAGAAATCGAAGAGTTCAGCGCCAAATAGCGTGGGTATTGCTACGCCGAAAAAATCGGTAAAAGCTTCGCCGACAACTCCAGCACCAATTGCTAAGAAACCTAAGCAAAAGAAAAAGAATAAACCTTCTTCTTCTTCTTCTTCATCTTCAAATAATGGTTCTGGCTCGTTTGGTGCCTTCGCTCAAACTCCAATTTATGACGTTCTTCGTAACTTTGGTAAGGCTCCTGACCAATGGGCCGCCAGATACATTTTGATCCTTACTGCCATCATACTTAGAAGTGCCGTAGGATTAGGCTCATTCCTGGGTGAATCCCAACCTCCAATTAACGGTGATTTTGAAGCTCAGCGTCACTGGATGGAATTAACTATCCACTTACCAATTGAAGACTGGTACTTCTACGATTTGCAGTACTGGGGGCTTGACTACCCACCTTTAACTGCGTTCCATCTGTACATCTGTGGTAAAGTAGGTTCTTTCATAAACAGCCAGTGGTTTGCTCTTGACGCTTCTAGAGGCTTTGAATCTTCAGGATTGAAAACATTCATGAGATTTACAAGTTTGCTAAGCGAATGCCTTGTCTACTTCCCAGCTTTGTTGGGATTCATTGCCCTTATAGGTAAGAAGCTTAACTTGCCTAGAATGGATCAGGTATGTATTCTGGTGCTCATAATGTGCCAGCCCTCGTTGATTTTGATCGACCATGGTCATTTCCAATTTAACTCCATTATGTTGGCGTTCTTCCTTTTCTCCTTGACTGATCTCTGCAAGAGTAACTACGTGTTAGCCTCTGTATGGTTTGTCATGTGCTTGACATTCAAGCAGATGGGTCTTTACTATGCGCCATTCATCTTTTGCTATCTACTTTCCAAATGTTTCACCAATAAGTTTGACTTGAAAGATGGAAAATTGTGGAATGTTATCGCATCCCTCAAGTTTGGAAGGTTAATTTCAATTGGAATCACTGTTATCATAACATTCTTGGCAGTTTTATCACCATTTTTCTATTTCACTACTTCAGGAAAGTTACTTACAACCCTCCAACAAATCCTTATTAGAGTGTTCCCATTCCAAAGAGGGCTTTTCGAAGATAAAGTTGCTAATTTTTGGTGCACATCTAACTTGATCATCAAATACAGAAATATCTTCTCTCAGCAACAGTTAACCCAAATCTCACTTTTAGCTACTTTGGCTGCTATTGCCCCTCCTTGCGCCATGATAATATATAAGAATATGTTTTCAAAGGGATTCCTGAACCATTATGCAAAAGTGAATAAACATATCGCAGTAATCTATGGATTTGCAGCTACATCTTGGGCATTCTACTTGTTTTCATTCCAAGTTCACGAAAAGACTGTTTTGGTTCCTCTTTTACCAAGTACTCTTTTGTATGTATTGGATGACGGAAATACTATTTCAATGGTTCAATGGATCAATAACATTGCAGTATATAGTATGTGGCCATTATTGAAAAAGGATGGATTGGAATTGCAATACATGGTTACCATTGCTCTTTCAAACTTCCTTGTCCGTGGATTCCTCTTACCGAAAAAGAATATCTTTTGGACTACAGTGATCTCTTTATCATACATTGGTGCATTTGTTATACATATTATTGACTTTGCTATCCCACCACCTGAGATATATCCAGATCTTTGGGTTATACTAAACACAACATTATCATTTGGTTGTTTTGGATTGTTTTGGTTATGGATTCTCTACAACATGTACAAATTGTAATTTTATTACCAAAATACACCACCAAAAAAGTATTATTAAAGAAAAAACTGTATATTAAATAAAAAGAATCTCATATAAGCAGAAACATTTCTTCAAATTATTGTTGACATCTTGGTAATGAAATTCCTGATTTCATCTTTCTATCATTTGTGAAAATTCCCCACTCGGTTTCCCACCGATTGTTACCTTCATAAAACACCCTCTTCCATGGCTCATCAAAAGCTTCAAAATAATACCATCCATATTCATTCTTGTACGCTTCACAGACAAAGTCATATAAAAATGCCTGGAAACTTGAAGGGTCTGCAATTGAATTTTGATATTCTCCTCCCTTATATGGCCATCCTACTTCAGTTATTTGTATCTTATTATATGAACCCGTTGGAAGTTGGTACCTCAAAAAATCATAAACCCAACTTGTTCCTTGATGGACATCAACACCTCCGAAATAGGGATGGATATTTGCACCAACAACATCACAGGCATTGACCAATTTGCTGCTTATAAGTGAACCAATCTCAGTTGTACCAACAGGGATATCTCCATACCCTAGGGAATCCAAAAAACTTTTAGCTTCTTGTATGTATTCAATTAACTCATCTTCACTTTGATCTTGTCTGAATAAAACTTCATTCCCAATAAATATAGATTCAAAGTAGTTTCTTGGAAATTTTTGAAGCACTCTTTTAAATTCTTTCATTTGTGAATTATTGATCGATTTTGATCGACCAATCCATACTCCCATCGATAATGTCACATTTAAGTTTAAATCTTGTATTGCTTGAAGAATATAGTCCGATTGATTACATTGCATACCATAATTTTTAATTCTACTGGTTACTTTCGATAAGATTGCTACATCTAACATGACATCTCTTGGTGTATCACCACACTTGGGTTCTAATGAATTACTTGGAGAATATGCAACTCCAAAGAAGATTGGCTCGTCTTGAAACTGATCATTCACCATTAGCCTTTGAATTGCTTCATCTGACTGATATTCAACTGGGATGCCATTAAAAGAATTCCGACCTCCTAGTTTCCTACCTTTAGGAGTTGCACCAAGAAGTTCCTTTGAATCAATAAATTTTCTTTCTGGTTGAGTCTTCTCTGGAATGGGGTAAATTTGATTTAATTTACCTAATAGTGAAATCTTTTGAGCATAATTTGCATTTTGAAAATAATTCATGACAGTATTTTCAGTCCCACTGGCCAAGTACAATGTAGTAACAATAAACAGTGCAATTATCAAGAGCATAATAACACTGAGAACCAAGATCGTCACAACGTACCCGTTTTTCTTAAACTCCTTCTTACCTGAAGGTGGCGACTTTATCGTTACAAGGTGACTAGCTGGACTCTTTTTAGTTACTCGTTCTTCACCAAATTCGAAAGAGTAAAGATCTTCATTATCGGGGCAAGGGGATTGATTTTCATGGAAAACTGAATTCGATAATTTCATTGAAGAGGCATTCTTTAGTGGAGCCAAGATACCTGAACTTATCGGTAGTTGGGCACTCGATGATCCAATATCCAGCAAAATTGTCCCTTCAGTAAGTGGTGAAATTGCTTCAATTCTTTTAAACTTTTGCTTGGGGAACCTTTTTATAGTAGAGAACCGATCCAAGTGCATCTCAGAAATAATGTCTGACGTATCTGAATGAATTGAAGTTGTATCAACCTCAAGAGGTTCAGATGAATTATTATTAACATCATTTGGTTCTACTGGAGGCGGTAGCTTATGAACTAGCTTCGACATCAGCATTACCTCCAGTTCCTTTTTGTCCTTCTCAAGCAAATCACATAATGATTTTGACCTTTTAATTGTTTCCAGTTTATGACTATATGTTAGCACTACTGTACTACTTCTTCCAATTCCAATACCAACATCGTTACTACCAATACCAACAGACATAGTACTAGCTTTTTCAAACAAATAACAAGAAAAAGTATATTTGTACTCTTTTTTTCTTACATCAATTGATATATTATTCCTTTTTGCAACCATTATTACCCACAGATGGGATACACTGATGAACTGCATACAGGAATATATAAAACATGGTATACACCAGATACAATAACTCTATAATCTATTCATTTTTGTAAAGGATTTATATAAAGAGGCATGTAAAATGCTTTATATATAAGAGTCCTTCAATTTATTTCAAATCCATTTTTTCCGTTTTCCATTTTCAATTGTCTTATCATCTTAAATCTTCAATGTGTTTTTCGTTTTACTTACATTAACTAATTCACTTTGTCATTTCAATTCTTCTGCTTTATCCGACTCTTTCTTGTTTCTTCTGTCCTCTTAGGCACACTTGCAACAACTGAACAATATATTACCACAGAATGTAGCACAAGTAGTGAAAAAACCTTCTCCACTTGATGGACAACAAGAATCAAGTACACCAAAACATGACATCAACTCTATGCAAAACTCGGTACATTCATTTGAATCTCTATCGTACCCACTTCCAGCATCACTCATGCTAAATTCATCTGACTCTCTGGAAGAGTCGCTTGAACGTGGCTGGGAGTCACTTTCCTCCTTGGTTGGTGAATGAAGCTGCATTTCAGACTGTGCGTTTGGTGGTTGAGATATAACATCCTTAGAAGGTTCCACAATAGTACTTGGAGGGAGCTCCTTTTGCTGCGACATAACTAATCTAATAAGCGGCTACCTTTAGCTGGAGAATGGAAGTAGAAGAAGTAGAAGAAGAAGAAGAAAAGAAGAAGAAGAAGGAGTGAAGTTGACATTAATGTGTATTATTTTTTTTTTTCAGTTACGTCGCGATGTGTTTACTCATTGTCTTCAAGCAGGGCTCTTATAGCTATGCTTGCTACGCGGCACAGTCGCTCTACATGATTGTGACCTAAACATTTTCATTATAGAAAAACTATACCACTACCCAATCCAACCCCACCAAATTACAGTCTCTTATTTCTTCAGATTATTCATTTTGGAACTCCAGCCTTACCAATGCTTTAGGTGGGTTTGGTCTCTCCTACGAGTGCATATAAAATGGTTGCATACATACATATATATATACAGATATATTTTCCTCACCAAATCAATACGAATAAAACCCATCTCTCTTACCACTTTTGCTTATGGATACCGATATCATAATAAACGAGATCTTGGAAATATATCCAACTATTGAAAGAGAAACTCTACTCGAATTGCTACTTGCCTGTAATGGATCGAAGTCGTTGACCTTGGAGCTCATAGATGAATCAATCCCGCAAAGGAAGAGGAAATTAGAAAAACCATTATATCAGTCGTCCTTAAGTAGTCTCCTAAAGAAACTGAAGAAATCGGAGTCAGAGTCAGAACTGAAACTAGATCCCCATCCACACCTAAAAGACCAAAATGTCGGGCAAAGTATACCTAAACATCTGTTACCTTCTGTACATCAACCTATAAAGAAACCAGGTTCTCGGCCGAGGGTCATAAAGCTATTCCATCCTGATGATATACGCGATCATTTGCACCCATATGTATCACTTCACCGGTCATTTCTTCCCAAAGAACTATCTAACAAACTTCTAAAGCATTTAATTCTGCAAACACTGAAGCTTTCAGAGAATGAATTCTACCTTTTTGGTCAGTTGTGCAAGTCAGATCATGCCACCGGAGTGTTTCTGCGAGACACCCATGAGAAATCATCAAATGGTTACATATACAATGGGAAGAAAATAGAAGCCAATTATTATTCAGATTTATTGAAAGAGGCGTCAGTTTTCGCTGAAGAATTTGTAAATTCTAAAATTTTACCAGAGCAAGACAGTCCCTTATCATACCAATTTGCCAAACCAGGATCTCAGCCTTGGCGAGCCGATAGATGTGTGGTTAACTATTACGAAGAAGGTGCGAGCCATTTAGATTGGCACTCTGATAGATTGTCACATATGGGGCCACACAGTATGGTGGTAGCAATATCAGTGGGGGCTACCCGTGAATTCAGAGTTCGAAGAAATTATGATAACTTCAATATGAATCCAGACGAAAAATCTGACCCAACTCAAATCTATTCGATCCTGTTACCACATAACAGTATGCTTATTATGCACCCAGGGTGTCAAGAAGAATACAAACACTGTGTTCAGGCAATGACTGGTCCACTTGAACTGAACCCAATATCAGGAACTGCTAGATTTAGTTTAACTTACAGACATTTCCCGAAAACATTTTACGAGAATCTCCCACATTGTAAATGTAAAGTACTGATGACATTGAGAAGGGCTTTTAAGGACGCAGCAACAAGAGGAAGGTATTTCTGGACATGCGAGAAGAAGTATCTTGATAAAGATTGTGGTACTTTCCATTGGGCAGATTTTAATAATTTAAAAAAGAATTACATTTATGACGAAAATGATAAGACTTCCAAAATTTCAGAATGGGTTGCACCTGATGACTATGCTAAGCAAAAATATCTTTCAGAAAAGAAAAAATCTAACATTAATCCAAATACGACGACAAATAAAGAACTTGATCTTGGCGAAGATGATTTATACAGATAGTTTTAATAACTAATCCAGTCATACCGGAAGAGTAGTTCTTAATTTCTGGTCCCGAATCAGCAAATAAACAAAAGAGAGAGAGAGAGAGAGAGAGAGAGAGAGAGAGAGAGAGAGAGAGAGAGAGAGAGAGAGAGAGAGAGAGA
>JANIVZ010000133.1:0-18574 GCA_030578175.1 Dujonia santamariae | reverse complement strand
ATGGATGAAACACTGGGGTACAGCCTATTTGTTATCGGCTAAAAAAGTTCAATTGTGATTCTTGACGCAAGTCCTAATCTAGAAGATGTTAATTTACAATGCATTCACAATAAAACTACCTAAAGGGGGTTTCTTTTAACTCCTCTCGGTAAGTATTGAGCCAACCTTCTTTATTGAAAAAAAACAAGGCTCTGTCTGGTGCTGAATTTTATTTTCTAGCTCTCCTATCACTCACGTCATGAGAGTCAATATTGCGCGCTCGCGATGGGCATCGTTATATTCAAATATTTTTCCCCTATCAAATTTTTTTTTTAGCCCTTTGTACATTAAAATCAGGATTTTTTTTTTTCTTTCATAAAGCTTCACCTACGATAAAATTTTAAGATTTCTTTAAAGAACTGTCGTAATGCTTCAATCTCATTAAGAAACCTGAAGTTTATGGCTGATTTACCCTTAATATTTCTCGTCATATGCATAAGAAGTGACGTGCACAGTCTACTCCCTGCTTGGGAGAGCTTCTCTTACCCCTAAAACCTTCATTGTATTATTTTTTATGCGGTAGCCATGACCTTCAACGAATTATTTTCATTCTTGATTACATCATCAATAATATAATTCTCACCTTATATGCAAGCGTTCTACATTAATTATTATTATTGATTGACTCATGCTAATATTCTTACATAAGGTGAAAGAGTTCTTTTGAGAATCATTTACAATTATCTTAAAGTTTCATTCCCTTAAATCTTTGTTTAACCGCTTGAGGGCTTCTTCGCTTGTATTATAGGATGGATGGATGCAACGAGAGTTATAGCAATGGTCGGAATCAATAAAATAAGTCACCGAGCATTCAATGTGTAACTTTAAACATAATGTATTGGGAAATCCTCTTTCTCTATTAAGCAAACCAATGTCGTGTCAAAACTAAAAACTAAATCCATTGCATGAAAAGTACCCGAACATAATTTACAACATAACCATTTATTTTTTAATATTCCAAAAACTCGGAAATATAACCCTTAACAATACTCTACATGCAACAAGCCACTATTATACAGGAAGTATTTTTTAGACTTTGTGCATATCATTTGGAAAAAACCCGCTTTGCAGAGAGTTCGAAATGTGCGTGAGGCTGGCTATGAAAATCTTGCGCAGAGATGTCTTCATTATGGTTTAGAGAAAAGATCGGTAAAATAAAGCCTTTTTTAAGGGAAAGGAAGATTTAAATCTGTAAATCTAAGAGGGAAAAGAACCGTCCTAAAAGTTAGAATAGTTAATCTTTGTGAGTGTAGTCAATTCAAAAATGAAAAAGGGCCATGTTTAAACTTCCAAGTTGAAGTTTGTGGATGAGGCAGTCATAGACTTAATCAATCGTGGTGTGTGAATCTACTCGGGCAAGATACGATTTCAGTGGATACCACTTTTTTTTTTTTTACGGGGAAATAATGTGACAAACAAAGCATCTACAAGTCGTATAACAAAGATACGTGCTTTGTATAGACTCCTCTGATGAGATAAGTTCACTTCGTTCGCTTTAGTTTTTTTCATTTAGAACTTCGCTTCACAATTATGACTTTCATAGGGGTAGCGTTGATATTTTCCAAAAGTATTCGTCGTTCGGGAATCTCGGGTTAAGGCTTTATTTTTTATGTTAATATATTAATTTCGAGCGACAGGATTTGTCAAAACTTTTATTTTTTATTTTTTATTATTTCTGTTGTTTTAGACCGACCGGATTTGTTAGAATTTTTATTTTTTGGTTTATAGCCTGTACTTCTGTTGCGATACACAGAGAACGCATCAAATGATGTGGCTTAAAATGGCAATAATATTGACAAATCCTCAAATTTTCTCATGCATATACAATTCATCACAAATTTCTGGTTCCCCCATTTTCCCCCTACCCCCATGGTTACACTGAATACACTGAATACACTGAACACGTTTTTCGAAATAGTTAACGAGTTCTGTTGTATACATTGGAAAAGTGTCTTGTACTGCATGTACCATGACTATAGCATTAAAGAAAGAGAGGTAAACAAAGAAGAATTGTATGAATAAAGTTCAACAGGGTATTGGGCCATAGATAATTATTTTTTAAATGCTTATCACATTTATTCTCTCGTGCAAAGATTCCATTATTTGTAAGCCCGCCTTTAAACAATGCAACATATAATTTCTTCTCTGAAATGTGAAATTGTAATCAAAACTACTTTATTACAAATTAGTCAAATAACAATTAAATAAAAAAAAAGATTTAAACAGTTTTGGCATCCCGCTACATTTCAATAAGATCAATGTGATATTGTAGATACATTGAACATGCTTTTAAGCTCTAATGAATGCAAAATAATGAAAGCTTTGATATCAAGGTTAATATATGTGTACGGATGTTAAATTTTCCTTGATTATAATAAAACAATAGAACCAAAATGCAGGGCGTAGACATCAACTATTTTTTTTTTTTTTGCCTATCTTTACACCCACACTACTAGATCTTCAATTAGTTACTTATGCCATTGATATTATTTCATTATTATTATTATGATTATTATAGTACACTATATATCTTCAAAATCTTCTTCGTTTGAGCTATCAGCTTCAAGGGTCTCAGAAATTTCGTTATTTGTTTGAATTTGTTCTCCAGCTGGAGGGAATGCCTGAGTTACCACTACAGTATTAGGTTCCGTAACTCCTATGTTGGAATCTGTTACAATGTCATCAAATAAATCATCTTCGTCATCGTCATCAACATCATTATCTTCATCTTCCCTATTCTCTGCTTCAATGACACCATCTTCTTGATCTGTTCGGATTAATCCATCTTCTAAATCAGAACTTTCTACATCTACACCATCATCAGCTGGAGTGGTAAAATCCGATATGCCAGATGGAGTGTAGCCTGGTGTAACAGAAGTGGCGATCTCGGAAACTTCTCTGGGAAGCTCAGTACTTCTCTTTCTTTGACTTGAATCAATTATTGGTTGACTTGTGGTTGGGAAATCAAATTCTGGGAATACCTCACCCATATCTCTATCGCTTTCATCATCATCATCATCATCGTCGTCATCATTTCCTAACCCATTATTCTTACCAAATGTAAATCCAAATTCCACCTCTTCCCTTTCGGCTGCCCTCTCCTTCTCCTTTCTTTCTCTTTCTTTGAGAATTTCTTCTATCTTGACTTTCTTGGCCCTTTCAGACTTTCTAACAGATAGGATAACTCTTTTAAATGAATCGTTAACAATTTCCAGGAATTTATCCTCAATTTCATGTGTTAACGGATTAGAAGCATATGGAGATAAGAACAGTTCAGCCTGGAAGAAAACGTTTTCATTCCTTCGTTTCTGAATCAAGGACATATTTTTAATTTGCCTTTGCTTGATTTTAAGTCTTTTTTGGGCGTATTTAATGATATCAAATCCAGGGGAAGGGCTTACGGAGGAAGCCTTAGTTTCAGTTTCAGTAGAAACCACAGAAACAATTCCAGAACTAGCATTTGTCGCGTCAGCAGACGTACCTGCAGTAACAGAAGTATCAGTAGATGGAGGAGCTTCTGTAAAAGTAGACACTACATCAACATTTACTAATTTATCTTCAATGGAAACAGTATCTAGAGGCTTAGATTCAATTCTCGTAGCAGCAGAATCTATTCCTCTAGATTCGGCCCCTTCAGTAAGACCAACAGGTTTAGATTCGTCCCCACCAAGAAAATCTTTAAAATCATCTCTACCAGCAACAACTTCTACTGTATTGGATTGACTCTCTCCAGGAACAAGGTAACTTGGTTTATTTTCAACAATAGCAGATTCAAGTGTATTAGCTTGAAGTTCAGAAACTTGATTGACTTCTTCTATATTCTCTGCAATCTCGATATCAGTTCCCCCTTCTTTCTTTGATTTAGACCCTACGTATATTCCCCTAGTTAAACCAGAAGTTTCAATAGCTTCATTCTTTTTCTCTCTGTTATGTCTATGGTCGACCTTCTCCACTTCGCTCTTATTGTCCGGCTTTTCTTCTGCCCTCTTGTTATCTTCCTTCAATTCTATCTCAAGTTCGCTCTCTATTTCCGGATGATCGCTCATCACACTATCTTCTCCATCACTCTTTTCGTCATCCTTCTCCCTCTCACTTTCTCTTTCCTGATCTTCTTCAAGCTTTAATAACTCCATCTCAAAATTCTCCTTCCATTTTATATCATCATAATCAATAAGACTGTATAATGATTTCTCAGTCAATCTACTTTCCTCAACCAACTTTAATCTCATTTCCTTTAAATCGGTTATTCTATCCATATACCTTGGGGTCTTTTGATAAGTATAGTCAGGAGGTAAATCAGGTAAAAAATACGGTACATAGTCTGGCTTTGCAAATTTCTTTGGAACTAATTCAGTTATCTCATAATTTTCATTTGTGAAAAATAATAAAGATGGTTCATCTGGAGAATATTCTGCCTCCTTATGTGGATCAATTAAAGATTTAGTTTTCTTCTCAAGCTCATTAATTTTAGATTGATTTTTAAATTCCGTTTGTTTTTCAAATTGTTCAAATAATTTATTGGGAGTGATGGAATGTTGGTTAAGAACGAGGTTTACATCACTCTTCGATGGCTTTGATTTTCTTTGCATCTCAGTGTATTTATGAAGTGAGGATATAAGTTCACTGAGGTATCCTGACGTGAGATTAGTTACCATCCAAAGAAATTCTTCCGTGAAAGTATGGCTCGATTCAAGATATATTGATACCGTTTTAAGTAAAAGAAGTTCCTCTGGCGATGTTGTATCTATGCTAGGTGTTGGCTTCTTGACTAGGGAGCGTGTGTGTGAAGAAAGCTGACGGTTTAATGGGGGGATGTAAGGATTCAGGGGAGGGGTGTAAACAGGATAGTTGGGACAAGAATCAACCTTATCCATATCAGGTCCTTCTTCTTTTTCTTCTACGCCTTCATGTTCTCCAACTTGTCCTGTTTGATGTATGTGCTGTGTCAGAGATTTTTGAATTTGACCTTCATGACTACCTTCCAGCGGCATACCTACCTGAGATATAGCTTGTGAAGTCAGACTCAGATCTTTCATATCTGTTTGCCCTATAGTCGAAGATATTTCCACTTCTTTTTCCATATCTTCTCTTCGCGTCTCTACTTCCGTGTTCAAACGATCAGTTTGAGGAACATCTCTGCTATCCTTTACATCTGCCACACCATCTTCTTTTTTATCCTGATTTATCAATTTATCGTTCAAGCCTTCGCCCTCTTTTTGCCCAGAACCCCCTATTTCACCAGTCCCTTGACTCACAGTTACCCTTAACTCAGTAGGCTGTTTCTCCATTTCCTTCTCCGGTTTTTCAACAGTCTCGTTCTCCTTCGGTATTATTTCATTATTAATGTTAGTAGCAGCAGTTTCGTTTACATCCATCGATTGTGCAACGCCACTTCCACTAAAATCTTCTTTATCAGACCGATTACCTCCATCCATGGTCAACAAAATCAATGTAAGGATGAAAACAACCAATTTAAAGGTTATGCTAAATGTTTTCTAACTGAAAATGATATATCAAATTTTTGGTATCCGCACGCTAAATATATCAAATCCAACATTACCAAAGGTAACAGCTACACAATTTACGGAAAGAGAAATGTATTTCGAAGATTTACCTAGTACATGTGGCTTTCAACTACTTGTATCTATTTGTAGTCTGTTTATCTCTTTGTCTTTTTATTTTATTGTTAATTTGATTTTATTAACTTGGTGGAAATTAAGATTCATACTGGCTGCAAGTCCTACATATACATCCCATATAAACTCATCGAGAGAGAATGAGAGAAGTCTCCCAAAGTAATACAGGTTTGAGGAAATCAAATTTACTCGGTAGGGACCCTTGTGGAGAAGTATTAATGAGTACTACATAGTTCCTTGAAATCCACTCAGCATGTTCAACTCCATTGAGAATCGCATTTCTACTCTCACTAGGCCAACAGAATCATTTTGAAAGTCCTGAAATCTTAGAGTCCTTTAATTATTCACTTCGTTTTATATTAGTATATGTATATAGATCATGTCACCGATATCGTTTTTCTTTTTTTTTTGTTTAATATATCATTTTTTGATTTACTTTGCATTCACTCGATGAGGAGGAGAGGGGCGTCTATGGGTGAGATAAAAGGTATTCAATTGCACCTTGAACACTACCACCAGTTCTTCTTAAAGCTTCAACATTTCTATCAAAATCATAGAATCCCATGTCATTAAGCTGACCCAATTGGGTTTCGTAACGTTCTTCTGGTGGTCTGGTATCAGATGGAGGGGCACCAGCACCAGTACCAGCGCCTGCACCTCCGAAAAGGGAAAATGGATCCATTGGCATTCCTCCTGGGAACATCGAGGCAAATGGGTTGGCAGCACCTGCACCTGCACCTGCACCAGTAGCACCAGTAGCACCAGTACTAGAAGGAGTTGATTCTTCACCTGTGGCATTACCAGGAGCTGGGAAAGCTGGAGTATTGCCTTGGCCACCACCGGCCATTCTTTGCATATCCATCATTGATCTCATCATTTCTGGATTGCTCATCATTTGTCTAACAAATGGACTTTGTAACATTTCTCTTACCTGTGGCCCCATTGCTCTTAACTGAGGGTTTTGTTGAATCATGTAGTCTAACATTTGAGGGTTGGAAAGCATCAGATTCATTTGTTCTTGAAACATTGGATTTGCCATCATACTTGCTAATTGATCTGGATCTGGCATATTTTGATTCATCCCACCATCTGGTCCAAACATAGAAGCTGACGGTAATTGGGTATAGCCTGCATAACGTGCACCAGTCAAATCAGCCAATGGATTGAAGCTACCTTGACCAGCGGCGATATTCGATGGAACAGCAGATTGGGAACCAGCACCAGCACCAGCACCAGCACCAGTACCAGTAACAGCATTAGATCCGGTGGCGGCCCTAGCTGAAGAATCTCCTGCTGGCTTGGAACCAGCACTCTTGACTAAATGAATAGTATGCCCCGCTTGAACCTTGTACAGCTCAACAGTTTCGGCATCCTTAAGAACTTTACCTGAGTAAATCAATCTCTGGCGATCAGCTGGGATAGAAGACTTTTCTTCAACTTGCTTCTTTAGTTCCAATACCGTCTCAGTTGGCAAGATGGATACAGTGTATTTGGTGTCCCCAGAGGACTTTATAGTAATTTCAATTGCAGACATATGGAAGTTCTAGACCAAATAATTAAGATTC
Organism: Dujonia santamariae; assembly: GCA_030578175.1. Taxonomy (NCBI): domain Eukaryota; kingdom Fungi; phylum Ascomycota; class Pichiomycetes; order Serinales; family Debaryomycetaceae; genus Dujonia; species Dujonia santamariae. Next base: position 11,334 of record JANIVZ010000133.1, on the reverse strand, counting down.
AATGGTTCGTTCTATGATAGATTACAAGCGCTTCCTTTTTAAGTCGATTGATATATGGCAATGTGGAGAGTTTGACGTTATCGCCCTTTTTTCCGATTCAATATAGAATATTCCAGAATATCGTGGTACTGCAGCTAAGCCATTTACCACTATATTAACTCCAGTATACTTGTGAAGATACACTTGTAAAGATACAACGATAAGTTCCATTACAGAGTGACGTCGAGAGAAGAGAAAGAAAAGAGTATACCCACTTCATAAATAACACTACAACAAGGATTTAATATTAACATGTGTAGCAAAGTTTGGATTTTTTTCCTTTTTATGTATTAGTTTTCTCTTACCCTTAGTAGTAAAAGAATCACGACCGAAGGGAGACAAGCTCAATGCAATTGTCCCCGCCGGATAGGCGCCAGCGGAGCGTCTTATTATAATTGAGATAATGATGATGATATTTAGTTCTACCATAGAATACCGCTCCGCTAGGGCCCCTATCCGGGGAGGACGATTGCATCGAGCTCGTCTCCCTTCGGTCGGCGCTACTTGACTCAATCATCCTCATACTATAGAGACAATGACGGAGCTCCATTCCAAAGGATAGATGAATCAAATTGTTCATTGAATAACGTGAGATGATCTTCCCCACTTTTCTAATGCTAAAAAAAAATTAAATTTAGAATTAGTTTCCAATCATGGTAGTTGTCCAATCCTAAACGATTCTCCACTTTATCTATTGTAGACCAAATTCTCTTAATCGATACACATGGGGAAAGTTATCTCGACCAATAATCAAATCATTCAATAACAACAACTTAATTAATTCCAGATTACCTTGTTGAGTTACATCTACTTCAATCCACCCCAACCCATCGTATCCTTCTGAACCTGCACCCAAACGACTGTATACCAATCGCTGGATCAATTCCATACATTCGTCTAAGCTGACCAGAGGGTTGTTCTTGGTGTACTCCAATAGTATGTATTTCAAGTACGCAAGATATTTGTTGTAGATCCTTTTAGTATCCGCAAGGCTCTTAGACACAATTCTGTCTGCTTCGTTCTGGGTGACTTCGCCCTCAAGTTGGCTTCGAATTTGAGTGGTCTTGCTGTCCACTTCGGCAACTTCTTTGGTCTTTGCAGCTATTTCCTCTGCAAGTAGAGTGTCTAGCTGCTCAAAGTCCAACAATATCAGCTGCAATCTTTTGTTATCGGCCTTGGCATCTCGGGCCGTTGCTTTGTATCGGTGAATTGCTTCCTGCTGCTCCTTAACCAAGCTGCTCGTGACACTTGATGCCGTTGCAGTCCCAATCACATCGTTCTTATCAGGGAAGAACGATAGTGTCTTGTAAGCTTCGTAACGGGCAATGATTTCTTTCTTTTTGTCAATATCTTTCAGAGACGTAGCAACACTTGCACTGGAATCCATTACCCCATTCTCTAGCTGCTCAATGGCTTTGTTGGCTTGGTTTATGTACAACTCAGTTCGTTCTATATCTTTCAAGAGCCTTTGTCTATACGCACTCTCTGTGTCTTCATCCATCCTGTCCTCTCAACAAAATGTCCACTTTGGATTCAGATTGTGTGTTTGTGTTTGTGTTTGTGTTTGTGTTTGTGTTTGTGTTTGTGTTTGGGTTTGTGAACAAATCTACAATATCCAGCTTGTCTACGTGCAATTCTTTTTTAGTTGATGGTCCTCTGAATCAATTTGTCACTTTGTTTTATGCTTTATGTATTATTATTTGTTTGGGTTGCTTCATTTTCCTACATATAACCCACACTCTACTGTCTTCCTTTCAGGTCCATTCAAATTTTTCACCTCTGTTATCAAGATACTTTCCTACTGATTTCACCTACAACACAACGTCAACTATAAATAACATGTCTTCAATTTCTCAAACTGCCTTACAAAACCTTGATGAAACTTCCAGGAAGGAAATCATGCAATTTGTTGAATCTGAAAACTCAAAATCTAAGGTTCAAATGTCTATTCACTCGTTCACCGACATGTGCTTTAAGAAGTGTAACACCAACAAGCCTATCACAAGCGGTACTTTAGATGTCCAAGAAGAAAACTGTTTGACAAACTGCTTAAACAGATTCTTAGACACCAACATTAAGGTTGTCCAAGCTTTACAAGGTGCTCAAAAATAAGCAATCACACCATTCCCACCCAAGTAAACACTATAGTTACTGAGAAGTCTCTCTTACACTTGGAGTCTTGAAGTTTTTTTTAAGAGAATAGGAGGTATTTTGCTATTTCCATTCTATGTACATGTATATAGTCAAGAACAAGAACGAGTGTCAAGTTGAAGTTCTTCGCTGCTGTAACTAATAGATAATTTATATATACTTTTTGCTGAAATCGAAAATCTCAGGATTGGATATTGTAGTGACATTGTTTAGTATTATTTCTATGCATAATTATTATCTTCGTAACCAAATGGTGTCCATAAAACAAAAATAAAATCAAAAAACAGAATTACCGGATTCTTCTTTCTATTTTAACACTTTAAATAATGGAGTAAGTTTGTGATCTGTTGAGCAAATTTTTTTTATATCGTTATTCCATTCTATTGGATCTATATCTATAGAAATTTCTCCTAATAGGATAACGTTTTCTTTGATCATTTGTATAAGATGTTGATTATCTTGGTGATATTTGGTTAGTCTAATGTAAACGACAGATAAAACAGCTAAGAAATCGTATTTATACTGGAAGATTAAATTGCAGGCTTCCTTGTCGTACAAATTATTCTTGTTTAGCACTTGGGATTGGATCTTAAGACTTTCTGAAATAATTTGATAGCCATGGGTATGGTCCTCTAAAGTAATCGGGTTGGTCATAATCTGATTTATGGTGAAAAGAAGTCTGGTGAGCGGTATAAAGATAAATACCGGATCGAGCTTAATGAGAATGTTGACTTGTTTAAGGAGGGTAACGAGTACTGGGTGGGAAGTACTCGACGAGGAAATGTGTTGCACCGAGGAGAGAATGTTCTCATTGAGTAATCGAACAAAGCTTAGTCTAGCACCAACAGCAGTTTCTCTCTTCATGCTTATCAACGGGATGATAACCCCATAAGCAGCCGTTAAGAGATTATTAGATACTTCCACAGGGGTAAGATTTGGCAAGTATGAAAGACACACTCTGGTCGCATCAATAAAGACATCAACCAAGCCCGATTTTATGAATACAGCTTGGTAATTTTTCGATGTAGTTTCATCCAGCAGGATCATAAGAGACAACATGTTGCAACCAGCCTCTTTGTAATTAGGATCATGATCCTCCAAAACATTTAGTATAAAAGAAGTGAAAACGGGCCAAGATTCAAGATACCACGAACAAGATTCACCTGTTTCTGCCTCTTTTTCTTTCACGTACAGTAGCAAGAAACTAACCACAGGAATCGAAACCACCTTCCTAGATTGTTTCCAGTCTTCTCTTGCGTCTTCGGATGACGAAAATCCAAGGGTTGGCTTCAACCCCCCGCCGATCCTTGGAGATCTTTTAGAGGGTGCTCTCAAATGTGGCTTACCTAGGGTAAGCAAATTTGGGACTAGGTCTTGTTGGATAAATGCCAGGAAAGGGAAGCTCTCTCTACCAAGCTGTTTCTTCAAGAAATTTGTTGCCAACAGGGAATTTACTATACAAGTCCATGGGAGGAAGGTATTTGTCGAATGAGCCATAGTAATAGCTATGAGTTGATTCATTGTGTCTAGCGGGACTCCATCACATCGTATCACATTTAGTATTCTCAATGGGTAATAATACGCATAAGGCGCTTTAAACGGCTTCAGCACCTCAAGCAGCTTAATAAGAAAACTGAAAATATCAGATGGCACAGAATCAGTGCCGAGTAGTATCACCTCTAATGATTTCCATACCTCAGGTGAATCAACTTCCGTGAGGTGTGCAAGGGAATTTTCAACGGTAAAAGGCACAAGACTGGAGCCATCTTTGATGTTCAGGCACTCGGCCGCGGTAAGGGGCAACTCAGAAAATCCATGCATACCGCCTTTGATATTTGTGTAGCTAGATTGTAGCTGTATTTGTGGCTGTAGATGTACTATTGGGTTTGCTTTTCACTGATAGTTTGGTCTTCATTATAGTTGAAGTTTTTCACGTGATTTTTCAAATACATACACGCCAACTAAGAACACACTGAGGTACACAATATATATTACCCTGTACCACCATTTCTACACCACCTGTTTTTATACTCAGATGCTTTCAACTGTTAAGTGTTCAGTAGCTCAGGCACTGTTACGCAGACTGTTTTGCAGATATTTGTCTATCACCGTTTCTGAGGAAATCAAATCGGCTCTTGCATCTTCTTCAACCCCAGTTATCTCACTTGAATCTACAATTATAACTCATGGCTTGCCCTACCCTGAGAATCTTCACATGGCCCAGTCTGTCGAGTCTACCATAAGATCCAACGGTGGTATTCCGGCTACTTGTGCCTTTATTAACGGTAAACCACACGTTGGTCTTTCTGAGACTCAGTTGAGTTCCTTAGCAGAGTCAACTTCGGCGAATAAGGTCTCTCGTAGAGACATTGGTTATGTAATGGCCAACAAGCAAAACGGAGGTACCACCATTGCTCTGACAATGATATTATCCCACTTAGCTGGGATTAAGGTGTTTGCTACTGGGGGTCTTGGCGGTGTACATAGAGATGGACAGTTTACTATGGACGTATCAGCTGATTTGACTGAATTGGGTAGAACTCCCGTATCTGTGGTTTGTGCTGGTCCCAAATCAATCCTTGACATTGGACTCACATTAGAGTACTTAGAAACCCAAGGAGTCTTTGTTGGTACTTTCAAACAGAGTAACATTCCTGGATTTTACACCCAGGACTCCGGATTCAAATCTCCATACTCTTTCCAAACCTTTAACGAAGCCGCCAGCATAATTTACAACCAGAATAATGTCATGGGGTTAACTTCAGGTTCGCTTTTTTGTATCCCACCGCCAGCGGAATCAGCAATGCCTAGAGAGGTTATCGACAAGATCATTTTAGATGCCAATAATGAGGCTATGGATTTGAAAATCTCAGGAAAGGAATTAACTCCATTTTTGTTAAGCAAAATTGCCCAGGTAACAAAAGGAGAATCAGTGAAGAGTAATATTCAATTGGTTCTTAATAACGCAAGAGCTGCCACAGAAATTGCAAAGGAATTAGCTTCCTTAGAACAAGATCCATCAAGACAAGCAGTAAGTAAATAAATATAGATAGACTCACGTAAATCTCAAAGATTATTACCTGAAGAGAGCGAGGCAAGATTCTGACTTGATAGGTATCAGCGGAGCATATTGCTAGAAGGCTCTGTATATTTTCTTTATTTTAGTAATTGGCCCAGAGCTTGTCTCTCTTTAGTCGAACTTCTGGGGATTCACATTTACTTTACCTAGAGATTATATAATGTGAAGGGTTAATATTTGATGATATGTGTAATTGTAACGATGACTTAACGATGAGTTGCTGATCTTTGTATCTGCACTCTCTGTTTCTTTCTCAATTTACTAACGTATAGAGTGAAAAAGTGACATTTCAACCAGCATCAAGCTTAGTCAAGCATAAACGTACAGAGGATATACCCAGAAAACTGCTGAACTCATCTACATCAGAACCTGTCGGTCCACTTGTAAATACTTTAATTATTGGGTCAATTGCATTTGATTCGATAAGCAAAATAACTGGTACTACTAAATTAAACGATTCAAACCCTGGATCAACTAATACGTCATTGGGCGGAGTTGGGTTTAACATTGCCAAAGCTTGCAGCTTGGGATTAAATTCTCTGACTTGCAACGCTTCTAATTCGAGTAGCAGGTTAATTTCTGTAGTTGGGGATGATTTTACGGGGGAATCCATTTTGGGCCAATTACATTCCAAGGGATTTGATACCTCTGGGATATTGAGACTTAGTTCAAGTGATCACAGTACCGCTCAATACACATCGATACACAATAAAGATGGTGACTTATTATTGGCATGTGCAGATATGTCAATCATTGAGCATGCAGACTTCACGAATCATATTTTAGAACAGATTGAAAGAGCTAAACCAAACCAAGTTATTCTTGATTGTAATTTGACTCCTGAATGTATTTCATCTATTCTTGAAAAGGTGCATCACACATCTAACCCACCAAAGGTAGTCATTGAATCAACTTCTGGTCCAAAGTCTCGGAGAATTGGCCAACTCAAAAATAGCGTACTCAAACCCTTTCCAAATAACTCCATTCTGTTAATCACCCCAACTGTGACCGAGTTGAGCCAAATCTATGAAACGTTCTCTTCAAGGGGACTTTTTGATGATTTTGACCTCTGGTTCCCACTATTAGATGCTTTGGGGGTTGACTCCCAATTCAGAGAGAGGTTGAGTATTTCTAAAGAACCTGTCATAAAGCAAGGATTAGAAATGGGGTACCTCCAACAAGCATTCCAAATTTTACCGTATATTCCAAATATCCTATTAAAATTAGGTGAAAATGGTGTTCTTCTCCTTAGCGTATCCACAGATATCGAGGATTATAAATCTATCCCAACGACTTCAAAGTATCTGCCAAAATTAATTTTAACTACAACGGCTGGAAAACCGGCACTTGGTGGCGAAGATGGAGGGAAGATGGGTATTTGCATACAATACTTCCCAGTTCCAATTGAAAACGAAAATATTGAAATAAAGAATGTCACTGGTGCTGGAGATTCTCTCCTTGGTTACTTATCTGCAAGACTTCTGGCTTCAAATCTGGAACTTGAAGAGGGTACATGGTTAGAGCTGCATATTTCCAGTGTAGAGCAAGAATGGTATAAATGGGAATCCATCTATAAGTCACAGCTTGCTGCAGGGAAGTCTTTACAATCGGATTCATCTATAAGTGAAGATATTAAAACAATTTAATTTATATATATATATATATATACACCCATTAATAGATACCTCCGTTTTCTTGAATTTTACTGAAGATGGTGTTCGGCTTTCTTTTTGTATTCATATGGAGTCCCAATCTTAACCTCAACGGATAAGAGCCAGCGAAGCATCTTGCGCTCTGAGGACATGAGTCTTGATAGCATACCGCTTTTCTGGGACCCTATCCGGGGATGACGATTGCATCATCCAACTTGTCTTGGTAGTTCTTTCCCACCCTACTGGGAGTTGAACAGTTTCAAAGTGAATCTCCTCGAAGAGGAGCAATGCTCGATGCAATCGTCCTCGCCAGATAGGCGTCAGCGGCGCGTCTGCGTCCAGAGGAATTAAAAAATGTAAAACCACTACTCTCTGGGGTTCTTTGTACGATTACCCCCCTCACAATATACTCAATCCTTGTTAGGGTAGAAGGATTAGATTGAGGAAGTTATGGTCTGTTTTTGATCTTCCATGGATGGCTGTCGCATTTCGGTGCTTGGGTGTCATTTTTCTTTGAGATATCAGATGATCTGAAAAAGCTCAAATTAAAATTAATATTAAATTATCACTTTCTTCTTTCAACTTTCATTCAACTTTCTATTTGCTTCCTTTACTACGATCGCTCGAAAGGATGTTTGCTCGTAACTTACTTCGTGTTTCTAGAAATGCTAGAAATTTTTCAACAAAAAGATCAATCTCTTTAAGTGGTAAAAGAGTCGCTGGGTTCACTGCTGCTTCCTTAGGTTTGTTTACGGCTGCCCTGGTAATTGCTTCATCGACTAACATCGATTTAGATGTTGCCCAACCAGGCTCGCTTTTACCATCAGACTCAGTATCGGTTGATTCCTCTATTGATCCATTTTCGACTTTCTTACCTCAAACAGTGCAAAGCAATCTCCACGCTGATTTCAAGCTTTTGGGGTACGGTATGAGATCTGTCACGTTTTTAGGAATAAACGTCTACGGTATTGGTCTTTACGTGGCTAACAATGACAACGCTAAGGTTAAGAAGATTTTGAAATCTGAGATTTCTGAAGATTCTGTTTCCGCTGCCTTGACAAAACCAGAGACTTCCTCCGAGCTCATTGGTAAGATACTTGATGACCACGTCAGATTCGCCGCAAGAATTTGTCCAGTTAGAAATACTGACTTTACCCACTTAAAGGATGGGCTCATCAAGTCAATTTTGGCCCATCCATTGTCAAAATCCGGCTCCCCAGATAGAGACAGAGTCGGTGCAGGTTTGGAACAGTTGAGAGACGTATTCCAGGGACACAAGGGTTCTGTTCCAAAGAACCACGTTCTTTGGTTAGAAATTTTACAAGACGGTAAACTTTCTATCTCCTATCAAAATACTAAAGATGATACTTTAAAAACTTTGGGACAAGTAGATGAACCAATGGTTGGTAAGGTATTATTCTTACAATATATGTCTGGAAGCAAGCCACTTTCTGAGCCATTGAGAAAGAGTTGTATCCAAGGATATGAAACCATTTCCAATTAAACCCTTTCCAACACCTCCCCTCTTCATTATTTTTTGAACTCTTGGTGATTTGAAGGACAGAATGACAAATATTCTCCATTAGTTTAGTGAGATATTAAAAATTCAAGCTAAAACTATTCTATCTATTAAAATAACATGTACATAGCAAAAAAACATATTATGAATTTAATCTTAAGATACTCTGAAATAAAAACTTCATGATTCATTCCCTTACCATAGGTGTAGAATAGTGACAAATTTAGGTTGTGCCAATACGCTCCGCTAGGGCCCTATCCTGGGAGGACGATTGCATCGAGTTTTGCTCCTCTAGATCATATCTAACTCCCAATAGTTGTCTCCCTTCCATCATTCTTCTAACTCTACAGAGAGTTAGATATGATCTCCTCGAAGAGGAGCAAAGCTCGATGCAATCGTCCTCCCCGGATAGGGGCCCTAGCGGAGCGGTACCCAGTGGAAGAGTAAACATCAATGAGTTTCCCCAAAAAAGCTCTCCTACCACCTTGATAACGGAGAGGCGTTTTGACAATTCTTTCATATATTCATTAGTTATTATAATCATATTGTATAGTTAGAAAGAAAAGGAGAAAAGGAGAAAAGGGAAATTATTACAAAAAGATTTAATTAATTATATTTGCAGTATTGTCATTAAAAATACTAGTAAAAAAAAATTATACATAGTTTAGGAATTCCTGTCCTTTTAAAATGAGGGATTTAGATTGCTTAAAAAAACGATTGATTTGATCTAAGGGGGTATTACATAATAATGGATTCCTTTTCAACGTTAGCAGAAATGGACTTGTGTGGTAAAACCTTGGCACCGTTAACGTAGATTTCGTTCTTAATTTCAACGTCATCACCTAAAACGGTACAACCTTCAGTTCTGGCCCACTTACCAATTCTAGAGTTCCAACCAACAATGGTGGACTTGACCAAGGCGTGGTCCTTAACTTGGGAGTTGGCTAATAAGACGGAACCTTGGATTCTGGCACCTTCACCAACGATAACGTTTGGACCAATAACAACGTTTGGACCAATCAAGGAAGATGGGTGGATAGTGGCAGTTGGGTCGATTAAAACGTTACCTTGGACAAATGAGTCCTTGGCTAACTTTTCTGGAGACTTCTTGGCTAAAGAGGTCAAGTATAAGGAGGTACCGGCAAGGAAATCCTTTGGTTGACCGACATCCATCCAGTAACCTTCCAAGTCAAAGGAGTATAATTGCTTCTTTTCAACCAATAATGGGAAAGTTTCCTTTTCAATAGAAGTTGGTCTCATTTCGATCAAGTCAATGACGTCTGGGTTTAAGATGTATAAACCGGCGTTGATTCTGTTACCAACGAATTCAACTGGCTTTTCAACGAATCTATCAATCAAGTTTGGAGTGTATGGGTCGTGGACAATGACACCGTACTTGGATGGTTCGTCGACCTTGGTAGCGACGATGGTGGCGGCGGCACCGTGGGCCTTGTGGAAGGCAGCCAATTCAGCGAATGGGTAGTCACAGATAACGTCAGAGTTCAAGACAAAGATTGGGGTGTCGTCCTTCTTTAAGATCTTTTCAGCGAGCTTTAATGGACCAGCGGTACCTAATGGTTCTTCTTCGACTGAAAAAGTGATGGAAACACCGTAGACAGATTCGTACTTCTTTAAAGTGGAAACCATAACTTCTGGTCTGTAGTTAACAGCAAGAACGATATCGGTAACACCAGCAGCAGCCAAAGCTTCAATTTGATGTAAAATCATTGGTCTGTTACCAAATTCAACCAATGGCTTTGGAACAGTTAAGGTTAAAGGTCTCAAACGAGTACCGTAACCACCGACTAAGATTAAACCCTTCATTATTTATTTATTAATTTACTTTATTTTATTTATGTTGTGTGGAAAATTCCCTTCAAAGAAGAAAAGAAAAAGGAAAAAAGAAAAGAAAAAAAAAAGGGTGGGAAAGATTCTATTTATATTTACTGTTATGCTAAACGTGTTACGGGTATTTTTTTTTTTTTTTTTCTTTCTTTTTTTGTCGGGTGTTCAAAAGAGGGTCGTTTTGTGTCGTTTTGGGAGTACACGTCGCAAACGCGTCGCTGGCTGCTGCGGTACGGACTTCTCAAGAGCCACACGGCTAATCCAGCGAGCCTTCAACAGATCAGCTAAAATCATCATCCTTCAACAGTTATTATCTCCCTCCAATCCTTCTATTCTCTTCCTATTCTTTCCTTCTGCCCACTTCCACTTCCACTTCCACTTATTCCTGCTTCTTCTTTCTACTGCTTTTGACTCGGGTCTGTCCCGTCTCGAGATATTTTTATTTCTCATGCCCACTAAGAGCTCGTAACCTAAAAGTATGTATTTTTTCAGTCGACAATGAAAAATCCGGTATACACACTGTAATCAAATAAGACTACAGTTAAGGTACCAACAAACAGAAAAGATACGTGAATCGTGGGCGGTCCCCTATCCTAGCATTAAGCCATTTACGAGCACGAGCACGAGCACGAGCACCGCTACCATCATGATTGAATCAACATCAACATCAACATCAACATCACCTCCATTCTCCAACTGGCTAACTTACGTCTATCGTTCTCACGGCCGACTCTGTCCCATCCATCCTTCTCTGATCTATTTAGTATGCACCCTACATACGTGTCCAAAGAAAAGCAAAAAAAAAAAAAGAAGATTTGGCCGCATGTCGACCAACTTAAACTAATCATCAGTCGGTTGTCTCCTATATCAACAGAATCCAACCACAAGCACAACTACAAGCACAACCACCAACTTCTTCTTCTACTTTCTCAATCTCTTCCTTCTCCTCTTCTCCTTCCTCTTCCTCTTCTTCTTCTTCTCCCTCTTATTGATATTTAATCGGTGGATGAATAGGAGGCTCATTCTCGGATAATTATCATGTTTCTCTT
>JANIVZ010000132.1:0-19906 GCA_030578175.1 Dujonia santamariae | reverse complement strand
CCCCTTTTTTATTATAAAAATTTTTTTTCCCTTTTTTTTCTCTTCTTAATAGAAGGAAAAAAAAAAAAAAAAAAAAAAAAAAAAAAAAAAAAAAAAACTTTCTAAGTGAAAAATTTGTATTTTTTTTTTTTTTTTTTATATATAAAACATATCAATTTCCCATTTTATTAGGAATTATACTATTTTGCTAATACTTTCTTGATGTCAGGATTCAAAAAAGAAGATTCAATGCAAGGCCGTTGTATTTCTGATTCAATTGAATATGAACTTCCTTCAAAGAAGAGGAAGATTGATTTAACCTCAACCACAAATAATTTTACTGATTCTGATACTTTAGACCCAGTTGAAAAACTTTTATCATTTGCTAATAGAAATGACGACTTCTTGAATACTGAAGAAAATCAACAAGAGGATTACAACGACCCCCTCTCGAAGAACCAGAAGGTTGCAAAGTCGACCAATATAATCTTGGATGATATGATGAAGTTATACTATTCTCAACAAAGGCAAAAGAATAACGATAATAATAATTCATCATTTTCAATTTTAAATAAATCTTCATCTTCATCTTCATATTCCCATAGTCATAGCAGTCAAAGTCATAATAATTTTAATTCTAAATCTTCAGCAGTTCCATTTTTCAGAGCTGTTAATTTTAACCCAAAGCCTACATCTGCTTACACATTTGATGAATATTTGTCATATGATGAAGAAGAGGATGATGAAGAGTCTCAATCTGACTCTTCTTCATCTCCAATTACCCCAACCATGAAATTTAACGCCTTGGCTGAAAACCCAATTAAGGCAACTCCAATGAGTTTCCACTATAGACATAACGATAACCTCAACCTTTCTTTACATAATTCGCAATCCGAACCGTTAGATGTATTTAAAGCTTTAAATAAGAGATCTATACTTAATGGTAAGGCAAGCGAAATGGTCAGTACTGGGAATTTACTTATTCACGATTTTTTCTTATAAATTTCCAGATTTTTGTTTTTATTCATTTTCATCCTTTATTTTGATGAATAATTTTGCATTTTAATTCATAATTGTTTAATTCTTGTTTACCATAGTTAATAGTTAATTTTATATCAGACACAGAGACTTTTACTTGTAGATTTAGCAGTAGAGAAAATGTGGAGAGGTAAAAATAGGTATCGAGAGCTCATATTCTATGAGTCAATGAATTGAGCTCAATCTTAGATCCTCTTTGCGAATTGGGGACATTCTGTTAACTTACGGATTAAATACGACCATGTGAAATTTGGCAAAACGCATATTCCTCGTATAGAGGCCAGTCTAGTGTATGGCACTAGGTTCAGAAGAACAAATGAAATGCTTTGTGCCAGACTTCATTCTCTACTGCTAAAAATGTATTTTATTATCATTCCCATCTAGTATAGAAAGTGTGTACTCAATTGGGTGCAAAAAAGTACAAAAATTTATCATTTGAGTGGCGATTGAAGTTACCTCTTTTTTTGAATTCAATGTCGACACCGACTTGGTATTTTGATTATTATAATTATTCGGTTTTTAGCAGACCGAATTAGCATATCCTATGAAAGGCGTTCTATTTTGCATTACGGCTTTTTTTAGGCATTTTTATTTTCATTTCTTATTTTTTTGAAAATATTTTTGAAAAATATTTTTTTTGTGAAGGAAAAAAAAAAGTTAAAAAAAAAACTGCAGTAGTTTTACGTCGTTACTGAAAGACTACCTAGTTAAAACGCAGGGTAAACATAAACCAAACCAAGTAAACCATTGATAGCATGCATGAGTAGATAAATTATCATTGTAAAGTGATACTATCAATTCAAAGCTGGTTAGCTGGAATATTTCAGTTTTTTTTTTTCTCTTCTTTTATATATTAATTTTTTTTTTTAACCGAAGACGATCTTTTTTGCAGCAAAAAAAAAAAAAATAAAATAAAAAAACTTGTTGTGTCGCCGCCTCTAAAGTTCACTTCTCTATTTACGTCACCTCTTAAACCTCTGAGAATCTAACGGTTCTTAGGCATTTAAACGAGTATTCTTCGTAGACAGATATTCTTATTCTAGATCAAATAGCCAAATATCATCCATTGAACAATTGGATACTTAAAAATGATCGGAGTCATTATATCGTTAAATTCCCTTTTATTTTCATCAACCTCTAATTTCTTGAAATAAACTTCTAATATTTGGTATCGTCTCGCTTGACCGCCGATGGCGTAAAGCTAGATGCAAATCGGCTCCCGGTTAGGTGCCCTAAGCCAAATCTACCATATGAAATAATATTTGAAGAGATCTCTAGACCATACACCAAAGGTCCTTTTCACTCAAATCCAAAAACTTTATCTCTGAATGAATATTATTTTCTTTCTAAGTAATCTATGACCCGACATCCGCATATGGTTGTCCCTGAATATTTGTGCTCTGAATTTGTTTTGTCTATAATTGCCTCTTCCAATCTGAAGTAAAAATTGACTTGTAGAAAAGGAACCAGTTATTTGCCGGTAAATGTAGCATCCTCTATGTCACCTCTGCTGGTGCATATAACCAGATGAGATCGAACCTACCTTCGACTGGAATCTCTCTACTTCCAATAAAACCGATCAAAGGAATTTACGGCTCCATGCAATTGGATACGGGCCCTGATGGAATGCTACCACCTAAGTGCCAAACAAAGTAATTCATGCATTCTATCCCTGACTCTGCATTGGTAATCCTTACCAATTAACAAAGGCCTGCAAGCCCCAACAACACGGAAGGGTACTTTTTTTTTTTTTGCACCTTTGTCTCCTATTTCATATGTTTTGCAGCAATGAACTTTTCTATCCGGGGTAGCCGTAAGGAAGTACTCGCTTTCAAATGTCTTTGCCATTGGAATCCCGTTCACAAATTTCACCAGCAATTGGAAAGCTGATTACCCAAAATCTACAACAACCGTTTTCCTTGAATGGGGCTCGAGCAGTGAATCCACAAAATTAACTACAACTTTATTCTCTTCCATAAACCCCACACACATCTCATTTTAAAGCACAACACTAAGTATGCAAAACTCAAAACAAGTATTAACCAATTATTGTACCTTAATACCTTTTACCCTAAAAGGATTTCTCTCATAAGCATAGAATCTATATGACACACATAGAACCTACAACATCAACAACAATCCTACTTCTCTTTTCTTTTCCTCTTCATCTTTATAAACTGATCTTCGAGGGGGCTTCTTTGTTTTTTTGCCCTATAGTATGTAATTTTCTACCCACAATACCTGCATATAATTAAACTTACCCATATAATTGCTGCTTTTTGAACTTAAACGTGGTTGATTCTAACTAACAACTTTAGAAGTTTAAGGATAGTAGTTTTGATTCATGGGTTTATGGTTCATATTATACGTTTATCTATTTGGTGGATTGACGTTCATTCCGTTGGTGATATTTTCATTCATTTATTTGCATCCGAAAACAGAAGATGATCAAGTGATCGAAGGAGACGATGATGATGACTTGCAAGATTCAACTACACCGTACGAAAAGTTAAGGGCAACCGAGCTTGACGAGTTACTGAAATCTGGTCTTGGTTCCTACATGGCTGGTTGGGTTACCGTTACCCAGGAGTACATTGAATCATTGAGTGAGATTTCTTCAAATACTCAATCGATTAGTGAATCTCATGAGAACAAGTCAGCTTACCTGTCCTTGTATAAGTTGGTCAAGAACAGCGAGGACGAAGGTGAAAGTCTCAGTATGAACAGTGGAACCGACGAGGCCTCAAATGGATCTAACGGTACCAGTGGTAGCGGTAGCGGTATAGGGAATGGCCGTCGATTATCGAGCTCTTCTCTTGAACCTGTTAGCACAAATACAACTGATGACAATAAGAAATTACGAACCCTGCAGAAGAAGCACAGATTCTATGCTGTTTTAAGACATGGTAACTTATTCTTGTACAAGAACGAAAAAAAGACTGATGTAAAGCATGTTATTGTTCTTTCTGGTCATGTAGTTGCCATTTGGCCCCGTGGTATCCCCGAAGGTCAATTATTTACAAAAAGAACTTGCATTTGTATTCTCAAGAAGGATTATTCTCGCCCTAGAAGATTACTGGAAGGTGGTAAAGATTTAGACGGGCAAAGGGTTACTACCTGGGATATCTTGAACTCTTCAGAGAATGATACAAATGGATTCAAACCACCAAAGGGTTCATTTTTCCTCTACTGTGATAAGAATATTATCAAGGAGGATTGGTATTTTGCATTGATTAGAGCAACAAAAGTAGTAAAAGAATCGGTTGGAAGTGGAACTGCAAGTGGTAGCTCTGGTACTGCTACCCCCAAGAGCTTGGGCGGTGTTGGTGAACTGTTAGACCCATCTATTTTTGCAAAATCTCTCCATTTTAAAACCCCAGACATGATTAATCTTATTCAAACACTTTATTCATCTGAGGGACAGTTTCAAACTAAATGGCTTAATGCTATCATTGGTAGAATATTCTTAGGTCTCCAAAAGACTGAAATGCTCAAAAATTATCTTCAAATGAAGATTGAAAAAAAATTGACAAAGATTAACAAACCAGGATTCTTAGATGAATTCCAAATAAAGAAGTTAAATGTTGGTTCCTCAGCGCCTTACTTTACCTACCCTCTGTTGAAGGAAATATCTCCTGATGGAAGTTTAGTTCTTTCTGCAAACGTTCATTATCATGGACAACTCTCGGTACAAATAGCTACAAAGTTATTGGTTAACTTAGGAGTCAGATTGAAACAAAGAGAAGTCGATGTTTTGCTTAGTGTTACCTTACAAAAACTTGAAGGTCGTATTATAATTAAGATTAAACCACCACCATCAGAAAGAATCTGGTATTCTTTCGAAACCGAACCAACAATGGATCTCAAAATTGAACCAATTGTTAGTTCCAGACAAATGACTTACAACATTATTACGGGAACCATCGAGAAAAAATTCAAGGAAGCTATAAGAGATTCATTGGTTTTACCTCACTGGGATGACTTTGTTTTCTACGATACAATAAATGAAATTTACAGGGGTGGTATTTGGGATAAACTGGTTAGACCTCAAGAGTCCGATTTATCATCTATTTTAGAAGATGCCAGGACTAACAGGTCCGAAGCTACGGATGACACCATGTCAATAGCATCTTCCATGACGGATGTGGAAAGTCTCAAGATAGATCTAACTCCAAATTCTGGTGATGGTTTACCAAACGGCTTACTGGGAAAACCGAAACTGCTATCTTCAACATTAAACGATTTCTCTAAAAAAATTAAAAAGAATAAGAGCATTTCAACAATGAGTATAAACGAAGAAAACTGTCTTTCTGATGGTTCTGTTTATAAAACTAACAATGGCGAAAACGAGGAGGAAAATTCAAGATATGGAATGAACACGTTGAAAAAGATTGGGAAGTGGTACTTTAAAGACGGTAAGCAAGTTAATGAAAGCGAATCTCCAACAAGGAGTACAATAGGAATCTTGCCCTCAGTTTCAGCCAATTCTTCTGGAAGCTCTACAGGTGCTGCGATAGGGCCAGGATTATCAGGATCACCTGCATCGGCTGCAACATCTGCTACTGCTGGCCAGGGTTATAAACCACCTGAAATGATTTCCAATAGAAGACAACCAAGAAAGGCAAATACCACAACTGACATTGCTGAAGTTTCTACTTCTTCCATTTCAACCCCTGCTACCTCAAAGATTGTATCTAGAAAACCTTCATATGAAATGTTTAGCAAGTTCCCAGACATTTTGACCGGCCTGCCACTGCAGCAGCAACTGCCAACGCTTTTAGGTGGTGGAGTGTTTGAAGATTTTCATCAACCACAGACCATACATCAACCGCAAGTTGTTACTTCGAGAAATAGAGGCAACTCAGGCTCAAGTTTCAGAAGTCTTGATAAACGTGTCCAATCCCCTGCAATGGACGAATTTTTACAGGAAGAACCTATATTCCATCAAGAAGTCGAGGAACTCCCCCCTACACCTCCAACGCTTCCACCCAGGGATGTTGCAACTTTGAGTCCATCCACGGATACCTCAACAATCGACCTGGCTAGTCTTGGCGCAGATTTAGATGCAGAACAGAAGAGGGTTATCTCGAGACCCCCACCCCCCGATCTCCCTCCCAGAGAAACCGAACCTCTCGTATAAGCATTTTTTTTCTTTATTTCCTTAATATATATTAATTCTATTATTCTATAAATACAAGCTAAATATATGGTGCCCAACCACCATACATTTGACATAAAATTTCCGGTGAACAAGCCTCCTGTATAAGCACATCAACTTGACCGTGAACATTCATTGGTAAACCCTCCTTTTCATCGACTAAACCTCTAATCTTTCTACGAACTCTTCTTAAATGCCCCTCTGGGGTTTGCTGTTGTGAAAGATGATTTGATTTTTCTGATTTCCAATCAAGCAATGGATCGTATAACAAAGTTTCCAAAATATTCATTAACAGCGCTTCACTTTCTCTTAATAGCGTGGTAGTTGCTTCACATGTGATTCTAAATGAACCTTCAATTCCCGTTATCCCCATTGCATCTACCAAATTTTGAGTTAATCTGAATGGCACAATCTCTGGGACTGGTAAAGTCTGACCCTTGTCAAAAAGACAGTCAAAATCAATGTGTAGTACTCCACCAGTTTTCTTTAAAAACAAAATATTTTCACAATGCCTGTCACCAAGACCAATAATGTAACCTACCATTGACATTACAGCAGAAGACCTGGTAAATGTAGTTCTTGCCAAATACCATGCTCCAGGATCAGAAAATTGATGCAAAAACCAATTATGTAATACAGGTGGTGCAACGTCAGTACATAATTCTTGAAAAAACTTCATCAATCCTGCTAAATTGGCAGAGGTAGGAGCACCACTACCGCTATTACTATTACTACCGCTAATGTTCTTCCCATTTGCTTGGAGATGTTGTTTAAGCTTCCTTTGAGCACCGTCCAATTTGAGAAAAAGTTTCTTATCCAACAGTGAGCCCCCGCCTCCCATTCTTTGTCTTTGATCGCTGATAACACTCTTCATGGTTGCAACATCTTGAACAAATTCAATAACACCTAAGTTTTCGGCAAGTGGGACCACGGAATAGTTGGTAATAAACAAATTCCTCTTTCTAGTTTCATTGTTTGAGAGCAAGAGACGATTAATCATAGTCGTAAATTCAACCACTTTGGCATCTTTTCTGGTATCATCACGTTTCAACATCAACCTGAAAACGTTATAATCAGACCCGCGGATTGTGACTTGCTTTGGTTTCTGTAATGATTGGAAGATACTGATAACATCGTCAAACCCGTTGAATGTCACAGCAGCCGCCTTGGGGAAAGCAGTAAATGTTTTTGGGTTATATTTACCCAGTGGAAGCCTAATTTCCAAATTTGATCGGACAGGGATTACCAACGCGGTACAAGGTTCAGTTAAGTTGAAACTTGTTTGAAAATCTTTACTCAACAGCATTTTCCGTACGACAGTGGATTTTTTAATGTCGTGACTAGCAATTTTAATTAACGACAGGAAAAGAGATTGAGCGCCCATTATTATTTCAACGAGTTCTCGTTTCTTCTTCTGGGAATCCGAGAGTGTCATACTAACTCTCTTTCTTCTTAATTTATCGTTAGAATTTAAATGAGAAAGAACGTACCAAAGACTATATTTTGGATACGCTTGAATTAGATTTGAGATGATTGCCATGAGTAAGTGAGAAGACGGTTCATGCGAGTGACCGATTCTCAGCAATAATTGTGTAATAGCAGTATACCATACGTAGATTGGGATAGTATCAATTGAAGTTTTGATGTCTTGTACTATTTGCTGTAATCTCCTTTGTGCTTCTTCTGATGTTTGAGATAGCTGAGCAAAATCTAACCAAATGGTAATTAGCTTTGGCAATGCTTCAAAGATAAAGGTAGGTCCTAAAGCCAAAGCTTTAAGAAAGTATCTGATTGTTTGCTGCTCATAGTAACCTGACATATCAGGTCCATTGTTATTGTTACTACCACTGCTAGAGTATGTCTCGTTTAGTTGTTTTGATTCCATAATCTTACTGTAATATTTACCCAAATCATAGTACGGTTTATCCCAAATAGATTCTAACTTGTACGCCTTGGAATACTCATCTATAATAGTGGTAGATGATGAGTGATTTGATTCATCTAACCAAACTGCGTATTGAAGTTGGGCCTTAGCTCTTTGTTGTGTATTCTTAAATTCTCCATCTTTTATAATGCTATGAAGATTCTTAATAGCTTCTGTCTGTCTTCCTTGGGCCCAAAGTAATTCTGTGTATTGGATGTTGGCTTCCTTTTCATTTAAAACCATCGCCTTCATGATACACCTGGTAGCAACATCTAACCTATCATTCTTTCTCGCTGTTTCAGAACTACGAAGCAAAATTTCCCCAAGAACGTTTTCATTCTTTCCCATTGCTACATTTGTAGCATAATGTATAGAAAGAATTTTCCATTGTGTTTCGAAAGATTGATCAATATTTGTAAGTCTTTCTCTAAGTATAAAATCATCGGGGGAACTGACACCTCTTGCGGCAATTGAAGTTAAATCGTATAATGCGTGCAATTGATTGATAAGCAAGCTATTTTTGGAAATCGATGAAGATGACATAGATGAAACCAATGAGGTACCAATAGTCTCATATACATTTTCAATACAGCTTTCAAAGCCTAGTTTGTCTCCTTCTTTCAAAAACTTTAAACTTTTGGCAATGTGGTATTGAATCATAGTTTCTTTATCTTGCAGCTTTGTAGAAATAGATTCCGTGATATACATCCATTTCTCTAATTCCTCAAAGTTACCTGATGATACAGATGCACCTAACCCAGTCATTGACCAAGATAATGGAATCTCATTAAGATTATCCTTTTGGAAATTCACCTTCGATCCTAAGTTAGATAAAACCTCTTCGTAAAAGGCGTGATCACTCAAAGATTTCAATAATTTAGCATTATTTGCTATCTTATCTTGCTTGTCTCCGATCAGACTTAAAACCTGGAAAGATTCCTGTGCAAGTGACCAATTTTCGTTGTATTGGAATGTTGAAAGTTTCTCTTGCAAATTGTTAGTCGAGAACTTTTTCAAAATCCCACTTAGGGAATCATAGTCATTTATATTTGAATACATTCTTTGTAAAGTGGGGACAACTTCATCATCTGACACGATATCCTCTCGGTAACATTTCTCTAAATACAAAATGGTTCTTTCATATGAATCACATTCAGCTGATTTTTTCGCAATCAAAGACATTGGTAAATGTTCTAAAAACTTTTGAACCAATCCTAGTGATTTCTTCAATGGCAACGAAGACTTCACGTTATCATTTAGATATTGTGTGGCAACAGAGTACCATTCGTTGAAATAATCCAAAACTTCAAATACAGACTGGAAACAATTTATGAGCAGCTCACTTCTATCTGGGGGTAATTTTGAGGAGTCATGTTGCAAAATACTTAAAAACTCTGTTCTCAAATTATTAAACGAAGAATTGTCCCCATTAATTATTAGACTCAATGAAACATATTTGAAGAGATACGTACAGACTGAAATATCTTGGTCTCTAACCAAGATTGAACAAGTTCTGAAAATAACAGATTTGGGTGAATTGCTATCGGAATTGGTGTCAATTTGACCATTTTCCAAGATTCTCAGTGCTCTGTTGAGTAAATTGCTAGTCAAATCAACCAACCATTTCTCATATGACATACTCAACTTAAAATAAGGGAAATTCAAAGGTTCGTATTTTATAGGAGGTGGAACGTACTTGGACGAGAGCAATGGAGTCAAAGTTGATTTTCCTATATCACTAAATTTATTCCAAATATCAACAAAATATTCCTGACTAAGAGAATCTCCTTGGCCACCAGTACCCGCACGCACAGCGTATGGGTCCTGAGTTGCTGTCAATACCCTTTCATCAAGCTTCAAAACTCCAAGGAATTTTTGCATTGAGTAAGCAGAATATAATTGCTTCACTGGGGAATTGGAAGCCCAGAATGATTTGATTACTATATTTTCCATAAAGTAACGCAAAAACTCAGAATACTCCTTATAATCAGTAAAATCGTGGATAACAATAACCTGTTCTTTTATGGATTTCAAACTAAATTTATTTGGGTCTAAGGCGCCAATGACAGACATAGCATAAGCACACTTCGTAGATATTTCACTCAATCCCTTATTTTTGAACAGTTGAGCAGTATCCAAAAGGGTTCTTAGGAGTTCCAGAATACTCTTCTTAGTAGCAGCCCCAGCTAAATCTTTGTCTTTAAAATCTTCCATCTGACACAGTTTTTGATTTTTTGTAGTAAAATTTATCAAATCGACTAATGCTTGTTGGACAACATACCTATTCCCGGTCTTCAATCTTCTAGTAAACTCGGGAAAATGGTTTGTTTTGGATTTAGATCGTAAAAGGGAAATAAAAGTAGAATCTAATTGATAATATTCATCCAATCCTTCAACAAACGGCACAGAGAAATAATACAATGCATACTTATTGTATTTATCCCGAAGCTCCAAAAAAAGCTTCTTCAATATTTCAACTGCAACAATCTTAGACTTTGGTTCAAACTGTTGAAATTTTTGAAAAATTATCAGTATAATAATGTCAAACAACGAAATTAAATGTGGTGTTTCAAGTTTCTGCACTAGCAAATTCCAACACGTAATGGCTTGTAATTGGAAATCCGAATTTTCTAGTGTAGCCTGTAAACAAGTTGAAATCTGTCCCAATGCTGTTGACGTTGCAACAATATTTCTTTCAATAAGAAACTCAATGGCTCTCAAGGAAGATACCTTTTCTAAGTAAGGCTTGGATCCCTTTATCTGATGAACATTCTCGGAGAATCGCTGTACTAACTCTAATATGTTATCTCCAAGTAGCCCTTTTACGAAATCACCACTGGAAACTGATTTAGGATCCACTCCAGACTTTATAATACTTACTTGGCCAACGTAATTCAAAGCCTTGATGATTTGCTTCTCATTTTCAAATCTTCCCTGTTCATCTTCTCTTATTTGCAATAGAATGTACCAAGTGATCGCCCCGATACCCACAACTAAATCCAACATCTTTGCTCCTCTAAACTCAGGTGCCGCATTTCCCAATACGTTAATGATGTAGTCTTCATTGACAACAGTCGAGTTACCCTTACATAAGTAAGTTGCAATGATTCGGGGTAAATTTTTGGTTATAAGTTGTAATTTGGTAACACCAGAAGCGTCGGCAATTTCTTGGATGAAATCATATTTGTAGTATTCTAAAAGTCTAGGAGTTGTGTAATCTTTAGTTCTGATAAGGAAATATTTCTTTGATATACCTAATAATTCCGTAAGTTTAGAAAACATCCTAGGCTGTTTTACTATTCTTTCGGCAATACTAGGGAGAAAGGGAGATAATAGTTTGTACGGAGTCACCTGTTTAGCTGCAGATATGTTTAAAAATACGTTGTAGATTAAATTTACATGTTGTTCATTTGATTCGCCAAAAAGGTCAATCAACTTCACGAAAAGTGCACAAAGATATTCACCGTTATCTGTAACTATAGCCAACTCACCCAAGGTATAGATTGTGGATTCAGCTAAATGGATTTTAATCTTGTCGTCCCCGAATCTAATTGATGACACTGTCCCAAATATTTGTCTGAAATTTGTTTCCAAGTGTGAATCCTTGGGCGCAATGAGGTATAAGGGAAATATTCTACCAGCAAGTAATCTGACATCTCTATTATCCATAGAAAGGCATCTGCATATGAATGAAAACACATCATCCCTACTTTCTTGTGGGGGTCTGAAATGTGAAAATATTTTGAAAATAGCAAGTAATAAACTTGTTGATACTAAAGAATTCAACTGAATTGCATCTCCATACTTTTCACTGGTCAATAAATTTTCAATGATGATTTTCTTGTATAGTGTGGTCATTAATTGACTTTCGTATACATTCTTTCTTGTTGGTGATATCACTTCGTAAGCTGTCTTGTACATTGCAGACGATCCACAGACGTAGCATTCGTCTATCAGGTCCACGTAATCCCCTTTTTGAATTAGACATGGAAAATTACCAATTGCGTTGATCACCGTTATTAACCCACCAATATCTAGCGTCGGTGGTTTTTCATTGGTTAGGAGACGTATAATATAGTGTAGCCAGTTAGAATCGGGAGGTGATTTATCATCGATTGATTGGAAAAGTGAAGTAGATGCTATGCTAAGAAGTGGGTGCTCTCGAGAAACCACTGGATCTCCGAGGATCTTATTTAGATGTTGGTAATGCTGAATGATTCGAATTCTGGATGATTCGAGTGATGGGTCCTCAAAGGGCTTAAAAAGATAAGGAAAAGTGTGTCGAGTCGAGGAAACAGCGTCGGTAGAAGGATCTTCCGTGGTTGCTTGGTCTATTATATACAATACTCTATGGAGATCAATCAAATCACCGTCAATTTTTCGGTAACCTCCTGACTTTCCTTCGTATTTAATCAGTATCCAGCTCGCAAATCCTGGTAAAACGATCTTTAGTTGCAACAAATTTGACCATGACACAACAGCACCATTTCGAATTTGTAATTCAAAAATCTTTAGCAAGCAATGAACTGAACATTTATTCATTGAAGTCAATTTCTCGTTGGGCCAGTTGGCCTTCACTGTACTATCGTCTAAACTCAGCACATGTTCAATAATCCACTGTGTAACATACAGAATGGTGGAGAATTTCAAGCCAACCTCATTCAAGATTAAATTATTAGACAAATTTAATATTATCAACAGCTTCAAGCGATCTACAAGTGAAAGATCAAGCTGAAAATCTGGAAGAGTAATTAAATTAACCGAATTTAAAATAAACCAAAGTTTCCTTGCATAACTTTCCAATTTCAACTCAAAGTCTACCGTATTACCGCTAAGTTTATTCGATATGTCATAATCATTAATAATTGTGAAAAGATGTACCAGTGACGCTAATTTCCGCTTGTACGTTGCAGATTGGAATCCCAGTGCTAGCCCAATATTTTGTACAAATAAATACTGTAGCGATTCGTCAAAGCTTGCAAATAAGAACTTCTTTAGTTTCGACTTGTACTGAAACTTGTGTAACTTCGTGGTTACGAGATTGATGATACTTATAATCAAAGACTTGAGGATGTTTGACGGGTTTGATAAATGTGGGACGTTCTTGTACGAAAGGAATGAAAGGGAATATTCAATGATCCATTCGTAAAGCCTGCCTCCCTGGGTAGTTGTAAGTTGTAAGCCAGATGGCTGAATAGCGATTTTGGATTCAGATTCCTGAACCACGGAATTTAACAAATGCTTCTCCTTCGTTAACACCAACTCTATCAGCGTTACCAACTTAGAGAGCAATTGGAAGTTTTCAAGGTTATTTGACAATTCCTTGTTATTTACTATTTCTTCAAGTCTTGCGCTTGTAAATCCAAATAGATAGAATAGGATCTTTCGAAAGTCTGTATTATCCAGCTCATCGATAGACTTCAGAAGATCTTCTAGAAAGAGCTTCAACTCCGGTACGGATAGGGTATGGAACGACATCCATAAAGTAATAGCTACACAATGTCGGTATTAATGTCTGAATCAGTGTTTAAATCACAATGATTTATGTACTACAAACGCGTGGAAAAATACACATAATATAAATACTATTTAATATACAGGTTTAGGATACAACAACGAAAAGGTAGCTAAGTACCCAGCGTAGTAACGGTAGGGGGGCCGGCGGGTGACGGGGGACACTGGCGGAGTGTTCGACGAAGACATGCCCGTATTTATTGTCTTATGTGTATATGTATCTAGAATGACGTAGCAGTTGAAGATGATGAGATGTGAGTGCATGGAGATGGAGGAACAGATGTGGACCCACATAGTTTTCCGATCCAGATGAATGACGATTAGACGAGGAGAAGCTGAGGGCAAAGACTGAGACTGAGACAAAGATGGAGATGGAGATGGAGGTGACAGACAGGAGCAGGAGCAGGAGCGCAATGCTAGCCTATGGATACAGGCAACTAGTTGATGTCGGTGGCTCGCGGTCTTTCGTGAGCGCCAATTGGGTGTGGTTGTATCTAGTATGGAAATATGCAGTAGAATCTAGCTTCATCCCTGACCACCTACCTACAAAGACTCTTCCTTCCCTCCGGGGACCTCCGGACCTACTATCTATTGATAATTTATTGGTCTCTTGAAAAGTAAAATATGTGGTTCTGGCGCATGGGTCTCATAATGAGCCCATCCCAAAGATTGGGTAATCCCTAACCCTCTCCACTCCTCCTCGAGCAAAATTCTCAAAGTTCCCGTTTCTGGATTAAAGTAATCCTGTGGAATTGCCTTAAGCATATTCTTTGGCAACATGACGTGTCTGTATTCGTGAGTGTCGTCACTGTATCTGGGACTATAGTGGATCATATCCTGGAATTCAAGGATCTTAGCACGTTCGCTATCCGATAAATATCTTGGCTTTGAAGACATTATGATACTACTTTCTCTTATATTTTGTTAACAGCTGTAATTATATTGTAATAGGAGTAGTTGACCTAGTAGTTAATCTTCTCCGTAATTTTCGTTAAAGGTAACGACAAAAAATTTCCACTTATTTACAGGTTTTAAAAAAAAAATCTTCTCTTCTCTTCACTTCACTTCTTTCCCTCGTGATTGACTCGATGATGTAGTGTGTATAGCTAGTATTACCACTAAGAATTGATTGTATTTGGTGCACTAATATGTAATATGTATAATACTACAATAAAAAAACTCGCTAACACTGACTGAACAAAAAGCCAAGGTCGTGCGGGCGACCACTGGGGGGTTCGGGGAGGAAGGAAGGAATGAAGAAGGAAAAAGAGTCGACTCACCAATACCATGGCGGTGCGGGCGCGCGCGCGCGAATTGGGCGAGTCAATGAAGCGAACAAACAAACTTAATAGAGTCTAAACACCCGCAAATTCCCCGTAGCTTCTTAAGGAAATGGCCACTTAAGGAAAAGGAAGTTAATATCTTCTCAGAGAAGCTCATACCAAGCTGGAATCTAGCAATTAAAGTTTCGTTCCCTATTTTAGTCTTTTTTTTTTGAGCCCTTTTTGGTGGTGTGTGTTTTTTTTTTTTACCTCCCTCTGGCTTGCTTGTTTAAGCTTACCTCTTTCCGTTTCGGCTCTTGAGGCGGTACGTGCAAAATGTCCAACAAATTTCATATCGGAACCGTAAGTATCACTAACAAATCTACTCACTTCAATGGCTTGGTATTGAAGCGATGGGATCTCATCTCAAACCAATCGGAAATTGTATTGCTTGATCCTGATCCTGATCCTGATCCTGATCCTGATCCTGATCCTGAATCAGTGCATGGTCGTCGTAGTGAAAATTTGCAGCCATTCACCTCTATACAGTACCAGGTTCAAACTACCTACAATAAGTATCAAAATAGGCACTATACGGTTATTGTACCCGAGCTGGCATTGGACGCTAGCATGTGGGCATTGGGGCTCAGTGAAACTCTCAAACTACCAATTCATTTGGGGCTTTGTCTCCCCAGTGAAGGTGTCGCTGAAAGTGGTGGAGCACTCGAATTTTGGAGAAATCTTCAATCTGCCTTGGACTACGCTGACAACGTGTCAGTGTCCTTGTATGTGAACCCTGGGCTTGGAATAACAGCTTGGAAGCATGAATCTGTGTCGTCTTTGATAATACCGACGTCAATGTTAGGCGATGGTGTGCTTCCCGCTGCGTTTGTACGTGAGTTAAAGCTATTTTGCAGCCAAAGCCGCCCCGCTATTCTTCTAGCACCCAATCCAGAACCAGTTACCCACGAGAATCTAAAATACATGAAGGTGCTATCTAAATCATTTAATCTTCCAAATGTGAAGGAAATTGTTCTCAGGGACCCCTTGCAGCCACTTCGAGACGATCTTACACTTGGTATATACGAAGTTTTCGAGCAGGATACAGTAAAGTATTCTGTCTACGACAAAGCAATTTTTATGGCCATGGACAAGATACGAGAAATGAAAACGTGTATCCGTATTCTAATAATTGGACCAGGAAGAGGTCCCTTGGTTGACTTGGTATATAAAAGCAGCACTTCTCGTGATCAAATAGTTGCCGTTGAGAAGAACGTAACATGTTGGGATTTTTTGGCAAAAAAAAATCAAATTGACTGGAACCAGCGGGTTGAATTAGTTCTTTCAGATATTCGGAACTACATCGGTCCCACTTTTGATTTAGTCATTTCAGAGTTATTGGGCTCATTCGCCTGTAATGAACTTTCACCTGATATTCTACAAGACATAAAGCCATGTTTACTAAATGAGGGTACTATAATGATTCCTGAACTGTACACTAACTACCTAAAACCTATTTATTCGCCAATATTATGTCAAATGGTAAACAAAAATGATTGGAATAGACCATATATCATCGATGAACATGAGTATATTACGTTGAAAGAGTCTAAACAGGTTGTTCGATACAACCATCCAAGTGAAAACAATCTAGAATGGGTATCGAGTATAAATTTTGATATTCCAAAAAAACAAATAGTTCATGGATTCTTAGGATATTTCAAAAGTGTATTATATGGCCCATTTGTTATCAGTAACAACCATCTAGATGAAATTGATGTATATTGTTCATCATGGAATCCAATATTCTTCCCCTTGAAAAAAGAATGCCGAAATGAATGTAATACGCTTCAAATGAGTAGAAAGCGTAATGAAACTGGTGTTTATTATGAATGGATTTTAAATGGAACTATTCACAATCCAAATGGTGAAAATTATGTTATAGGAATTCAATAAAACATTCTCCTCTCTATATTCACTATGATTATTCAGAGGATATTTCCTCGAGAATTTCATCAAAGAAAGTATGCTAAGTGGGAAGGGGCCAGATAAGCGTCACAAATGTAAGTTTCTCTTACTCTCTAGTAGGTGAACGCTCACGGGATAAAACCGAAGGTTTATCCAGTCTTGTTCTATCTGATCTTTCAGACCGAGAAGAATGTGACCTACCTGAGGATCTATGTGACAGAGAACCATGTGACCTTGACAGCCCTGATGATCCATCAGATCTATGTCTGTCTGATCTATCTCTGTCTGATCTATCTCTGTCTGATCTATGTCTGTCTGATCTATGTCTGTCTGATCTATGTCTGTCTGATCTATCTCTGTCTGATCTATGTCTGTCTGATCTATGTTTATCTGACATTTCCCTAGAATGCTTCTCTTCTGACGTCAGAGACAGACCATGGTTGTTAGATCTATCTCCATCTCTGTCACTGGCTCTAGCATTTCCTCTCATTCTGCTTTGAATCTTCATCAATGGATCATCTTTGCCATGATCTATCAATTTATCACTTTTTTCAGCATCTAATACTGAGGTTATTCTACTATTCCTACTAACAGAGGTCTTTCCAACTGCTTGCCTTCCTGAAAGCATATCTTCAATCTTTTGTTTCCCCTCCAAAAATTCACCACTCATCTCCGTAAATCCACTTTCATTCTTCTTCCCACCACCAGCACCACCTTCTTCATACATCCAACTAAGTTTATTCATCTCCAACTTCTTTTCACCTGGTAAGTTCTCTAAATCATTACCATATTGTAATCTTATAAGCTCTTCCTTTTCTCTTTCCTCTTCAATCTCCTTTTGCCTCTCTTTAATCTTTTGATATTCCCTTAATGCATCTTGTTCTTTTTGCCATATTTTTTGTTGATTTTTAACAAGTCCAGGATGCCATGACTTTTTAAGGTTAAGATCACCTGGCATAATCTATATAAGGTATTGTGTAAAATGATAAGTGATGAATATATAGGAACGATTTTACCTTAACTTCCTATGATAATTGATTTTTAATATTGTGCTCACGTGATACTCTTCAGAAGATAGTTAACATACTTGCTACCATTCACTTACTAATTATAATAATAATAATATTATACCTAGAAGATACAAAGTTGTCCTTATTCTACATGCTTACGTAACCCGATAGGATTAAGTTGGTCTTGTGACTCCCTTGTGTCTCTCGGAAAGGTAGGAAGTGCGCTAGCAAAGAATCTACAAAAGATACACACCTCCACTTTCCTTCAAGTAAGGTCAACTCAAGCTCGTCGATCTCTTGACCACCACAGGCACAAGAGGGAGCCAAGTTCAATGTCGCCCTTTCCGGGTAGACACCAGAGGAACTACTTACAACTTATACCAAATTAGTCACTTCAGTTGAAACTAATTTCAGAACAAATGATCTTTCTTTTTTTTTTGACCTTTTCTTCAAAGAGAACTTTAAGTATATGATTAAGAATAATAATAATAATAATAATAATAATAAAATTATAATTATTATAATTATATATTATCATTCTTATTATTAATTATTAATGGTATTATTCAAACTGTTTATTTGATATTATTTCCGATCTTCATAAATAAAAAAAAGAAGATTTAATTTCCTTGATATTCACTAAAAGACTTCCTTAGAAACACCTCGATATTTACATATATATATATATATATATATAAATATGTAAGCAAGCATGCATATATTTTTCTTTCGCAAAACAAAGAAGATTGGTGAAATGGAGTTGATAGGGCTTGGTGAGAACTTAGAAACCGTGAATCTTGATGTTCTTCTTTGGGAGTTGTAAAGCAGTGGTTAAAAATTCACTAACCTTAACTCTTTGATCCCCTTGAAGTTGAATAACTTCTCCAAGCTCTTCGTCCTTAACGATGTTACCGTTACAGGCAAAATCCTTCTTTAAAACCTTTAAGATTTTCTTTAAATCATATTCAGCTGGTAAACCTTGAACAGTAGTTAAAGTCTTACGACCATTACGTTGTTGAATACGAATATGGATGTAGTTAGTTGGCTGAGCTTCCGAATCACCAGTGTCAGCAAATGGGTCTTTATTTTTTTGTTAGTACAACGGACGAAAAGAATAAACAAAATATATATATATACAAGATGTAGATTAAAATGAAGATTAAGAAATGAATAAGAATCTGAAGGAAAGACAAAGTCACAATATTAAGATCTTCGTGTTTTCTCCACCCGTCTCTATTTTTCTTAAGTAGGACCCTGGAAGGCTCCCAGCCCAGTAGGCGTCCAGCCCACCTCGCTCGCTAATACATACCAAATGCGTTTAAGTTTTGGATAGTAGACATAGAAGGGAAAACTGATTAGTCTTTCAAAGGTTTATAAATTTCTTTGGCTTTTACTTTGCTTTAAATTAAGTCTTAACAAAACTTATCTGATGAGGGCTTTTTTTTCCTTTCTCTCTCTCTCTCTCTCTTACTCTCACTCTGTCTCAGAGAATTACCCGGACATTCCTTCTAACCAAAAAAAGAAACTATTACTACCTTTGAGTCACGTGGTTTATAAATATAGATACATAGATTGATAGATAGATAGATAGATTGATAGACAGACAGATAAAGGTGGGTAGGTAGGTTAGTAGGTTAGTGAGTTAGTAAGTAAATAAGTAGGTTGGTTGATAAATTTAGTAGGATCAAATATCTTATTGAAGACGTTCCGCCGGCGCCTATCCGGCCAGGGCAACTGCGTTGAGCGTTGCTCTTCTTCGAGGAGATTAAATTTACTCCCAATAAGACCAGAAACACGACCGAAGGGAGAAGAGCTCGATGCAATCGTCCTCCCCGGATAGGGGCCCTAGCGGAGCGGTACCATTTATGTATTCTCATCGCAATACGCTCCGCTGGCGCCTATCCGGCGAGGACAACTGCGTTGAGCTTTGCTCCTCTTCGAGGAGATTAAATTTATTCCCAATAAGACCAGAAACACGACCGAAGGGAGAAGAGCTCGATGCAATCGTCCTCCCCGGATAGGGGCCCTAGCGGAGCGGTACCATTTATGTATT
>JANIVZ010000131.1:0-20650 GCA_030578175.1 Dujonia santamariae | reverse complement strand
TTTTTTTTTTTTTTTTTTTTTTTTTTTTTTTTTATTTTTTTTTTTTTTTTTTTTTTTTTTTTTTTTTTTTTATTTATTTTTATTTTTATTTTTATTTTTATTTATTTTCTTGATTATTGTTCTTAAAGAAACCAAGTGAGTTTATCCAAATAGAGTTTCCATCTAACAACGAAATAACTTACACTTTCTTTTTTTTTTGTAGTTTCTTTTTTAACATACCTTTTGTTTTATAAGTTATTAGTAAAAGGGATAACTTATAGGAAGGTACATTTACACTATCTACCTAGTTGGTTTTGGTTTTGAATAGGGCGTTTTCCTACAATAGACGAACAAAACAATAACATCAAGACGAAGAAGGGAAGCTTAGCTTGAAAACACAACTATAAGAAGGTACCTGCCATAACAACAAAGAAAAACAAGCAAATTCATAACACTTACACGGCTCGAAAATCAACTACAGCACAACAACAACAAAAACAACAACAAATATTAATTTTTAATTAAGGAAAGTATGTCTACAACTTATGTTGACGAGACAATGGCTTCCAATAGAGCTTCATTACCTCCGGGAATGATTTCTGGCCTGGCGAGTAATGGTGGAACTACTACATCATCTGGAGTTGCAAAGAGAATCCATAGAGAGGTTCGCTTTGGTAATTACATCCTCGGATCAACTCTTGGAGAAGGTGAGTTTGGAAAGGTCAAGCTTGGTTGGAGAAAAGATGGTAAACAGCCATCACAGGTTGCAATAAAACTCATTAAAAGAGATAGCATTATGAAAGATTCCGACTCTGAAATTAAAGTTCATCGAGAAATAAACTCCTTAAAACTCTTGAATCATCCAAATATTGTAAACTTGGTTGAAGTTATGAAGAGTGGTAAATATATAGGAATTGTTTTAGAATACGCATCGGGTGGTGAACTTTTCGATTATATCTTACATCATAAATATTTAAAGGAAAATGTGGCTAAGAAATTGTTTGCTCAATTAGTTAGCGGTGTTGACTACATGCATTCAAAGGGGTTAATCCATAGAGATTTGAAGTTAGAAAACTTATTATTAGATAAACATAAGAATGTTATTATAAGTGACTTTGGTTTTGTTAACTCTTATAATAAGGATAAAAATGATCTCATGAAAACTTCTTGCGGCTCACCATGTTATGCTGCTCCAGAATTGGTTTTAACTCAATCTCCTTACGAAGGTAGGAAGGTAGATATTTGGTCTCTCGGAGTGATATTATACGCAATGCTTTCTGGTTATTTACCATTTGATGACGATACTGAAAATGAAGATGGTGCTGATATTGTTAGATTATATCATTACATTTGCAAAACTCCATTAACTTTCCCAGAATATGTTAGTCCATTAGCAAGAGATTTATTAAGAAAAATCATTGTACCTGATCCAAAGAGAAGAATAAATATGAATGAAATAAGAAATCATCCATGGTTAACCCCTCATGTTAATTTATTATCGATTAGACAACCTGAATGGGATAGAATCCATAAGGAGAACATACAACCTCCAACAACTGTAACACAGCAGGCAAACAAGAGATTCTCAATGTTGAACGAAAGAACCAATAGTAGTGCATTGATGCCAAAACGTGGTAGATCAAATAGTAGCACTGCAACAAATATTACTAATGCCATGGCATTACCAACTTCTACTTCATCTCTGGCAATTTCTAGTGAATTTGAACATCATTATTTACAACAACCACAACCACAACACCCAGAACAATCTCTGTCTCAACAATTGTTCTTACAATCAACAACTCCTTCTCCTACAAAGGAGTTTATTCGTGGTCATACCAAATCTGCTTCTATGTCTGCAACAATACCATCTTCAAGCGGTGTATATACATCAGCAGCTGGGGCTCTTAAGGCGGTTGTAAATGATAATAATAATAATTTTAAAAGAAATTCAATTTCTTCAATCAATTCAATTACTAGTAATAATTCGGTTTCAAATTATCCACTTTCACGTACTTCAACATATAATGGTAGTGCAATTTCTACTATTGTTGAAAGTCCAACTAAGGCATATTTAAGAAATCCTCTGGATACAAACAAGACAACGACAAGTGCCGCCGCCGCTGCTGCTATCTCAGCGGCAGCTTCAGCAGCTAGAAAACAACAACAACCATCTGATTTTATTTCACTTTTACCTACAAGAGCTGGATATTCAAATACTGCAAGACTCCCACATTCTGAAAAGAAACCAAGACCTACTTCATATCATCCGTCGTCTATGACATCGTCATTGATCTCAAATTCAAATGGGGGAAGTTCTTCAGGAATATTTGATTACATGCTGCCAATGAATTTACCGACAATGATACCACAATTTTTATCAACATCTCCAACAAAGTCGCCTCCGACGACTACTGCTGATTCGGTAAGGTCATGCTCATCAATTGAAAATAATAATATTAATAACCATGGTAACACTAACAATAATGGAAGTCCTTCAAGTGCAGTTAAATCATCGAGAAGAAATTCAGTTATCACTCCTATCCACGTTAATGGCGTTTTGACGAGTGAAACCAGCAATCTCTCAAATGATAATAAGAATTCTGTACTTTCATATTTGGGAGATAAGATTGAAGGATTAGATTTATCTGATCAACACAGCCCAATTAAGGAAAAGCATTCTCCAGAACCAAAACTTGAACAATCGGGCGAGCTAGAAGTTCCAATAGTGGCAAAGAGTAGACCAATTTCTCAAAATGTTGAATCATTGATACCGAACGTTGTTGAAGAGTTTAAAACAGAAAAGGCAAGACAAAAGCAACAACAGCAAGACAAAGAAAAGACAGAAACCCAAGTAGAAGTAACACCAAGAGTTAGAGAAGACAAGGATAAAGATAAGGAAAATAAGAAACGTAATAGATTCAGTATTCTTTCATTTTACAGCACTTATAATTCTTCAAGTAACAATATTGCAGAACAAGTGAAGTCATCAGGCAATTCATCAACAGCAGCATCTTCGTCTACTCCTAAGAAGATATTAGAACCTTCATCAGAAGTAAATATTGCTCAAAAGGAAAAGAGACGAGTTGGATCAGCTGGTTCATCCAAATCTACTACATCAAAGAAATCAGTTAGTAGTTCCACTACATCGAATGCTAATAGCGGAAAGGAAGCCAGTGCTGCTAGAAAGGTCATGGATTTCTTTAAACGTAGAAGTGTTAGAATTGGTTAATCTACTAATTCTCACTTATTCAGACACGAAAGAAACGATACCTCCTACTAGTTTATGCATATTTTATTTTCTGTTTTTTTTTTTTAAATCCTATCAATACTTTAACCCTAATATCAACCCCCCAGTTAATGTTTTCAATACTATCATTTGTTTTTTTTTTGTTTTCAATTCAGTTGTCTTCTTTTTGTATTTCTGTAATACTAATTAGTTTATTAATATAAATAATAATGTATCAATTCGTAGCATCTTAATGGGATACGTAGGTATGATAACTACTGTAGTCTCTTTTTTGAATATTGGAGAGGAATTACCGAGCTGCGGTGACTAGTACCACTTGGATGCAGAGAGGCGGGATTTCATGATATTTAGTAGAGCATTGGGTACATCAAATAGATCATATTCAGTACATTGCAATATGGATGATTTATATACTGCGTCTATGATGGTGACAACTTAGTATAGATCCAGTTCTGGATTAGAGTTCTACGGTGACGTAATGATCCGTATCGGATCCTTCGGAGTAGTATCCATAGGGACTTAGAATGAGATATAATGGATATCATGAGGAAGATTGTGAAAACTAGATAATAATTACAGTTATCATTATATGATGTCTTTGTTGTTACAGACTGTAAGCTGTTAAATTTTTTTTTTGAAGTATATACAAGTTCATTAAGATTGCGTGCGTGTGACGTGTGAGTATATGTATGTGAGTACAATGTGGGGTGTTCTATTTTATTTTCATTTCCAATTCAGTTTTTAGTTCTAGATTAATTTTCAACATCCTTAACAAGACCAACCTTGGCAGGTCTCAAGACTCTTGAATTTAAGGTGTAACCAACTTGTTGAACATGGAAAATGGTACCAGGTTCCTTATCAGGTTGAGGGATTTCAAAAGTTGCTTCATGGTGATTTGGGTTGAATTGTTCACCTAATGGGTCCATCTTTTCAATACCGTGCTTAGCTAAAGTCTTTTCGAAAACATTTCTAGTCATGTTGACACCATCATATAAGTTTTGGACTTCACTGTTAGCCTTTAAAGTTTCTTCCTTAACGGAGCTGAGGGCCAATCCAAAGTTATCAAGGGATTCTATTAAATCTTTAGCAAACTTTTGTAAGGCAAAATCTTTAGCCTTTTGGATTTCCTTCTTAGTTGATTCTTGCAAGTTTCTGAAATCAGCAATAGCTCTTGCGTAGTGATTCTTCATATCAGCCAAGTCCTTATCCTTTTTGGTCAACTTAGCTTCCAACTCGGCAATTACGGCACTTTCTTCGGAAACTGGTTCTTCAGAGGTAGCAGAAGATTCTTCTTCCTTAGTTTCTTCAGCTGGCTTTTCGTCCTTTGAAGCTTCAGTTGAAGCGAAACGAACAAATCTTGGTTGTTGAGACATCATCATATTTGGTCTCATAGATCTTACCACAGAAGTAGCGGCAACATTAGATCTTGCTAATTTAGCTGATCTGGTCAACGAAGAAATTAAAGCTCTTTGCATCTTTATATTTATATTTATTTATTAAGTAGTTTATTGTCAACTTTTAGAGAGGCAAAGAAATATGAAAAGTCATTTATGAATGATGGTGAAAAAAAAAAATGTGTCCAGACTCGCTTACATAATATTTAACATTACATACAGGAACAATACATTTATAGATTCATTTTATAGATTCATTTTAGGGACCTATTTGCTGTTATGTACAATATAATGTTTATTATTGGATGAGTAAATGAAGGGGAACGCATATTGTAATCTGTTCTGAAATGTAAAATGGAAATGGTATGCAATCTTTCAGAAACAGGGTTATTTTTAGTGGGTAAATTATCGTAACTAGTTTGATTATGCTTCAGTTTCTGGTACTGGTTCTGGTACTGTTTCAGCTTTAGTACTTGATTTTACATTTGTTTCAGTTTCATTCTTAATTTCTTCTCCCTTGGATCTGTGCTTTCTTCTTCTCTTTGGAGCTGGCTCTTCCTTCTCCTTCGGTCCCTCATTATTCTTCTTTTTCTTCATACTGAGAGGATTTGGAGCCTTAGGTCCCTTTCTTTTCTTTGGTGCTTCTTCAACTACTTCACCTTCTCGCTTCTCTACAACCTTCTTTTCCTTATATGATGCTTGGTTCAAACCTTGAGTCAACTTGGAAGACTCAAAATTTTCAGAGTATTCAGCACTGGCATAAGAAAGAGGTTCCATAACCATCACTGATCTATTCATAAATATAATTGGAACCCCAGGGATCTTTCTAAGTTTCTTCCTAAGAGATTGATCCTGCGAGGCTATAATGTATCTATGCTTATTTTCACCATTTACATTAACAACTGATTCAATGCAATTAGATGGCTCTTCTGGGCTTGAAGGTTGATGGTTACATCTTCTTCTTTCAAAATTCTTTGCAATAGATATAGCATCTTGATTTCCTATATTGTACAATGCTTGCATACAACATTGAGTGATCATTGGCTTACATTCAGCCTGAATAGTTCTATTCAACCCTTTGAGAATATCAAATGATGCCTTTTGACAAGTTAAAATAAGTTCAGCATCTATAAGAGTTTGGTATGGCTCTCTGAATTTGAAAGTGTGCACATATATATTTATTTGTTTCTTGTATGACTTAGCTCTCTTTTGTCTCATTCTTTCTTTCTTTCTCTTTTATTTTTATTTTTATTATTCTGTTTGGTTCTTTTCTTTTCTTTTCTGTCTTGTTGTTTCTATTTATGAATTGAATTCCGGTTTTTTTTCATATTTCTATATAGTTACTTATTGAGATGAGATAATCACGTGACTTTAACCAAAAAAATCCATTCTTATGAAATTCTATAGCCAATATTTTATTAAATATTGTTCTTGTGGTGAGGTAGAGAAAATGAATAAATTGTATTTAATTCAATAAGATAAAATAAGAAAAAAGGAAAATTAATCGTAGTTCAGTTCGTTAATATCACTAAGTTTATTAGTTTTGTAATGAATCCTCCTCTTCATTATGTACTCACGTGACGTTAAAATGATTCTACCTATAAGAGCAAAATCTATAGGGAACTCATGCTCCATAGGTCTCTACAAAATGAAGCGTGTCGATGTTTTAGTAACTACTTGAGGAATTCTATATAAAAATTAATTTTAATATTTATAGTGGTTTTTTTCTTCCTAAAGAAGGTCAAACCCTTGTGTGTTCACGGGGAAGGTGCTTGCAGAGAAAGATTATACTACTCCAAGGGCCCTTTTTTCGGGCTATTGTAATGAATTTGACTTTCACTCTGTTATGGGATATAGCCGTGCTATGGACCCTATCCAGGGAGGACGAATCCATCGAGCTTTGTTACCCTTCGGCCTTCGGAGAGATACTACTACTTTATACTCCCACTAGGGCTAGAAGTACGAACGATGTGAGACAAGTTCAATGCAATTGTCGTAGAACAATAGGCTAAACACAGATATGGCGAAATGAATAAATTAACTGAAAATATGAAACGGTGACTTTTATAGTTGTCTATTATTAAAATAAGGTTCACAAGTGTTCACGTGAACCTAATTATTTTGACACATATATTAGTGAGAGGAAGTATGACAGACATAATCAAAAATTCCTAATACGAAAAAAGATTTTTGGTGGGAAATTTGATATTTAAAGTTTGAAGGATTTGGAAGAAGTTAGCGAAAATCTCTGATTGACTTTTTAAGTTATCGCTGATAAGAATGAAACGGGCAACGAGCCGATAAAGAAATTTAATGAAGGGGGAAATAAAAATTGAAATTTCATACAGTACGAAAAAAGACGGTAGATCGGTTGTGCCGAAATGTAAACGTTTCCTGTAGTACGTAGATTCTAGGTCCCCCGTTGCCCTAGTACCACATACTGGCCTGGAAAAATTCCAATACCTTCCATCTGGCCGTTGGGGCCCTGTGAGTTGAAGGGTGGCTCTGGTCGGCTTGAGCAAATATTTTTAAGGTTTTGCCAGTTATATATTTTTTTCAAGAAACGTCCTGAGAACAAATGCGCCAGGCTTAAACAGACACCATAGTGCCCCTTGGAAAAAGACAAGTACCCGTAAAATTTTTTCTTGGTTAGACACTGTAGACTTAGTTTAGTATTGTTTGAAGATCTCTGAAGGCATCATAGAAGGTCTTGGCCTCTTGGCTGGGCCAAGATGAGAATAAAAACCGTTAAGGATGTGTCAAAATTTCTTTATTATGTTATGAATTTCTTGGTTGCTTACTCTACATCACAACACCATCACGTAAAAAAAAAATATAACTAACCAATAACTTGATTCCTTATCGCAAACCGGAATGATAGTACAAAGAGAGAGGAGAGATATGAAGGAAAGGCTGTACCACGATACAAGTGGCGTCTCTCTACGGCATTTTGATCGGTGTTATTACTCCAGTTTGCTCATCGAACGCCTACATATAGCGAACCAAATAGAGTAATAACGATGAGCCGTATGAACGCACGGGCACCTTGAAAATCGAAGGTTTTTTTTTTGGATAATACGAACCGATCAAAATGCCTTACAACGCCATAACTAATAATCCCCAAGTGATGTTACCGGTACTAGCAAGCACGAGTACAGGCGTCTTTAAGCATCATGGAGTGTAGAGTATTAAACTTTCTAACTGGCACAAGGTGACATGGTGGGGTAATTAATTAATCGTCTTTTGTTGTCTTATTTCACTTCCTCTCATCACCCCATTCCTGCTCACATGTACGCTCATGCTCCTCCCACGCTCCTGCTAGTACTCTTTCTTTTCGGACAAATTCTCTATACATGGCAGTTTTAAGAAAGAGCGGAATCCCACTTAGCACACCATAGTATGTGTGATTTCATCATAAGGCTCTTCACTCATGGGAAGATCTTAGTATAGTTTGGCGCCTTGCACTGTAGGTGTCCGTATGACCATGTAGTTGCATGAGATGCCGCTTATGAATAAGTTTTGTGTAACAGATAACGCTAAAAAATAATGCAGGGAATGAAAGTGATTATGTTATTGTCAGTGCAATCGCTATAGCGGTATCGGTAGATGGGCGACGAATACGATGACGAATAATAATTATTCCGGTCCAAAAAATTTCGTATAAAAGACGATGATATCCCACCCTTCATCACTGTAGTAAGTTTTCCCTTTCCCTTTCTTCTTTTCTTCTTCTTCTCTTCTTTCTTTTTTTCTTTAGTACTTTCACTTCTCATCTCGATATGGAAAAAATTAGAAATATTATCGGAGGAAAAGGTGACAGCCTTGAGGTCGTCGAAAGTAAAAGACTCGACATCGATGAAGAGGGAAACCACATGTCTTGTCTATTTCTAAATCTCAAGAGTTTGACCCAGTTACCTCCCGTCTTCAAAAGGAAATCGCTGAAGATGAATATACCGCTATTCATGTTGAAGATGATTCTCCATACCCAGAAGTTAGAGCTTCTGTCCCATCAAGTGATGATTTTGACATGCCTCAAAATACCATCAGAATGTGGGTTATTGGTATGATCTTAACTATGATTGGTTGTGGTATGAATACTTTCTTCTCCTTACATTCTCCTTCATTTGGTATTACCATGTACGTTACCTCCATTTTAGCTTGGCCAATTGGTAAGGCATGGCATTTAATTTTACCTAATATCAACATTTTAGGTATGCCATTGAACCCAGGTCCTTTCAACTTAAAGGAACATGCTTTAATCTCCATCATGGCTAACGTTAACTTTGCTGGTGGTTCCGCTTACGCTACCGATGTTCTTTTAGCTCAAAACATTTATTATAAGCAAGATTTTGGTTGGGGTTTTGATATTTTACTTATCTTATCCACTCAATGTATTGGTTTCGGTTTAGCTGGTGTTACTAAGAAGATTCTTGTTGACCCAGCTTCGATGATTTGGCCACAAGATTTAGTTGCTACTACTTTCTTAACCAACATGCACATTAACGAAAACCACAATGCTAACGGTTGGAAGATTTCAAGATTAATGTTCTTCTCAATTGTCTTTACTTGTTCTTTCGTTTGGTACTGGTTCCCTGGTTTCATCTTCCAAGCCTTATCCTACTTCGCTTGGCCAACTTGGATTGCTCCACAAAATGTTATTGTTAACCAAATTTTTGGTGCTCAACAAGGTCTTGGTTTAATCCCACTTACTTTCGATTGGAACCAAATTGCTGGTTACATTGGTTCTCCATTAATTCCACCTGCAAGTGCTATTGGTACCATTTTAGCTTCTATGGTTGTTATTTTCTGGATTATTGTCCCAGCCGTTTACTACACTAACACTTGGTACTCTAAGTGGTTACCAATTTCTTCTTCAGGTTCATGGGACAGATATCAACAATCTTACAATGTTTCCAACATTATTAAGCCTGGAACTTTAACTTTTGATGACGAAGGTTACAAGAATTACTCCCCATTATTCTTATCTCCAACTTTTGCTATCTCTTACGGTTTATCTTTTGCTTCTATTTTAGCTACTTTAGTCCACACCGCTCTTTTCCACGGTAAGGATATTATTAACCAATTAAAGCAAAACGAAAAGAGAGATGTTCACAACAGATTAATGGAAAGATATAAGCCAGTCCCAGAATGGTGGTACTTAATTGTTTTCCTTGTCTTTTTCGGTATGTCCATTGCTTGTATTAAAGCTTGGGATACTGAATTCCCAGTCTGGGCTTTCATTGTTGCTCTTCTAATTGCTATTGTCTTCTTATTACCAGTCGGTGTCATTTATGCTTTAACTAACATTCAAGTTGGTTTAAACGTTGTCACTGAATTTATCATTGGTTACATGTTACCAGGTAAGGGAATGGCTATGATGTTGTTCAAGACCTTTGGTTACATTACCAACACTCAAGCTATTTTCTTTGTTCAAGATATGAAGTTAGGTCACTACATGAAGTTATCTCCAAGATTATTATTCTCTGTTCAAATGGCTGCCACTATTTGGGGTTGTATTGTCCAAATTGCTGTCTTAAGATGGTCTTACGGTAACATTGAGGATTTATGTCAACCACATC
Organism: Dujonia santamariae; assembly: GCA_030578175.1. Classification (NCBI taxonomy): domain Eukaryota; kingdom Fungi; phylum Ascomycota; class Pichiomycetes; order Serinales; family Debaryomycetaceae; genus Dujonia; species Dujonia santamariae. The sequence goes on along the minus strand of JANIVZ010000131.1, from coordinate 10,448 downwards.
AAAAGGCTAACTTCACTTGTCCAAATGCTAAGGTTTTCTTCACCGCTTCTATGATTTGGGGTGTTATTGGTCCAAAAAGAATTTTCTCCCATGGTCAACTTTACTATGGTATCTTATTCTTCTTTGTTGTCGGTGCTTTCACTCCAGTTATTAATTGGTTAATCTTAAAGAAATGGCCAAACTCCCCAATTAGATGGTTAAACTGGCCAGTTTTCTTCTCTGGTACCGGTTACATTCCTCCAGCAACTCCATACAACTATGGTGCTTACTGTATGGTTGGTTTATTCTTTGGTTACTACCTTAAGAGAAAGTTCTTCCACTGGTGGACCAAGTATAACTATTCCTTATCCGCCGGTCTTGATATTGGTTTAGCTTGGTCTTCATTGATCATTTTCTTGGCCATTAACTTATCGAACACCAACGCTCCAAGTTGGTGGGGTAACAATGTTGTTGGTTCAACCCTTGAAGGTGGTGGATACCCAGCAACCTTCTTACTTGATCCAAATGATCCAACTGCTGCTTTCGGTCCAACTCTGTGGTAATCAATTAACTACAATAACTAGCTTTATTTTTAAAAAGCTGTTAAAACTTTAAATAATATGAGACTAATAATACAAATGTATATAATAAATTATGGAATTGTAAATTTTTTTAATTGTAGTACAACATTTATTTTTAATCAGCGGATTATTGCATTTTCAATTGATGTTGCACAGTTCCCAATTTCGTTCTTTAACAAAAACAGTTCATTTTCACCAATTTCATATCTAGCCTGACCTTGACTATCAGTTTTCAAATAGCTTTGAATATCTTGCCAGGCACTTGATTTGAGCTTCGATGGAGAGTCTGTAGACTTAAAATTTTCGAAAAATAATCTCTCACCAATCCTTGAACCTGAAGGTGGTTTGACTAATTCCACTTCGACTTCTTCATCATTTTTCTTTCGTTCAGCTGCCAATAACATTGCTTCAGACTTAACACCTCTCATTTTGGAAGCCTTCAAGTTCGCCAATACAATAACCTCTTGGTTTATTAACTGTTCTCGAGTTAGATATTTAACGAGCCCTGAACATATTTGTAAGTTTTTCAGTTCAATTCCATCATTTATCTGAACTTGAGAAACATAGAGTGTATCAGCATTCTCATGTCTTTCACACTGTATGATTTTACCAACCCTAAGGTTAAGGAAAGAAGGAGGAACTAATTCGTTAGTACTAAAATTCAACATCATAAAATGACAAAACATTTTATATAGTAGTTTGATTTCTCTTATGTTCCTCACCTCAGAAGTAAAAGAATCTCTCAAAATTGTAGCACAAAACAAGATCCTTAACTAACATACACTTTGTCGTAGAGTAACATCTAACACTAGCCAATCGGCTCCTGATTCCGAACATTTCTACAACAACATTTCTTCTTCACTTATTTCGTACTCATTATCTCCATACATTTTTTTTCTTTCTCTTTTCAAAGCATTATGTTAAACTATATACAGGATCATACATAATACCTTAATTAGTTCTTATAACTATTACTACTAATATATATTTTTATGTGTAAGTATTGATATACTTATGTCTTATTAATTGGTTTTTTTTTATTAAGTTTTACTGAGAGGTAGTTAAAATTGAAAACAAGCAGGTTAATGGAAGACGCTCCGCTGACGCCTATCCGGCGAGGACGATTGCATCGAGCTTTGCTCCTCTTCGAGGAGATGTGCTTATTCCCAGTAGTTACGACCGAAGGGAGCTGAGCTCGATGCAATCGTCCTCCCCGGATAGGGGCCAGCGGAGCGTCTTTAGTCTGAGAGTAAGGTAATTATTCCTACTGATGGTTCCTTTATCAATTGAAAAAAAAAGGCTGCAAACCTGTATATAGACGCAATTTCGCCCAATGTAGTAAAAATTAAAAAATCGAACGCGTCTTTGAGATTGAAAAAATTGGCCCTGTCTTCTTCTTCTTCTTCTTCTTCTTCAATTTCTTTATTTCTTTCAATACAATTCTTTTTTTTTTAATTGTATTTAAATTAAAGGAAAAGTAAATTAAATAAATTGGCAAAATGTCTAATAACATTCTTGTTTCATCGCCAGGGCGAATTACTTCAGATGCCGCCAATCTTCTTCATTCATCTCAACCTCCATCTTCAATTGGTAGGTCAGGTGCATTTACACCTCAGCACAATATCTTGTTTTCAGAATCAAACTTGAGTCAGACTGGTCAAACTCCGAGACATGATTCCAATGGGGCACGTCTCAACATGAATAATATGAATAATGCTGCTGTCAACAGAAGGAGAAACATTGCAGTTCCAAAAGTTGTTGATCTTACTGGTGAGAAAGTTCAAGAATCTTTTGAACAATTTTTGGAAGAGTTTGTCGACGAGGAAACTTTGGCTAACGGGGACTCAGATTTTGGAGGTAAGATTTACTTGGCCCAATTTGCTGTTATGAAGAGTTACGAATTGAGTACATTATATGTGAACTACCAACATTTAGTTGGTAGAGAAAATGGGGTTTTAGCAAGTGCTATTTTGGAACAATACTACAGATTCTCACCATTTTTATTAAGAGGGTTAAGGAGATTATTGAAGAAGTATGCTCCAACTTTATTATATACAAGTTTATTAAACAATCCAAAGGACGAAGATGGCGCATCAGGATCATCGACAAACGCTGGGTCAACTGCTGGTGCCACTTCAGGGTCAACCAATGCTTCGTCTTCTGGTGCTTCTACCACTGCAGGATCTCACGCGGACGAAAGAACTTTCCAAATTTCCTTCTTCAATCTCCCAACTACCCACAGAATTAGAGATATCAGAACTGACAAAATTGGTTCCCTTATCTCAATCCTGGGTACCGTTACCAGAACATCTGAAGTACGTCCAGAATTATACAAGGCATCATTTACCTGTGACATGTGTTCTGCCATTGTCGAAGGAATTGAACAAACTTTTAAATATACTGAACCAACGGCTTGTCCTTCTTGTGAGAATCAATCTTATTGGACTTTAAATGTTTCAAAATCTCAATTCATTGATTGGCAAAGAGTTAGAATTCAAGAAAATTCAAGCGAAATTCCAACCGGGTCTATGCCAAGAACATTAGACGTTATATTAAGAGGTGAAACCGTTGAAAGAGCAAAGCCTGGTGACAAATGTAGATTCACCGGTACTGAAATTGTTATCCCAGATATTTCTCAATTAGGTTTACCAGGTATCAAGGCACAATCAATCAAGGAAAATAGGGGTGGATTTTCATCAGATTTAAATTCTGGTGTCAGTGGATTGAAAAGTTTAGGTGTAAGAGATTTAACTTATAAGATTGCCTTCTTAGCTTGTCACGTAACCTCCTTAATTAATAAAGTTACCGAAGGAGCAGGATCAAATTCAGAAAATTTAGTTAACGGGAATAATGGTTCAACAGCAGTTGAATATCAGGGTGCAAATGAACAAGAAGTTTTCTTGACATCATTGACAGATGGTGAAGTTTCACAATTAAAGGAAATGGTTAAGGATGATCATGTGTATGATAAGTTAGTCAAATCCATTGCACCAGCTGTATTTGGTCATGAAGTAGTTAAAAAGGGGATTCTTTTACAATTACTTGGTGGTGTTCATAAGCAAACTATTGATGGGATTAACTTGAGAGGTGATATTAATATTTGTATTGTTGGAGATCCATCCACTTCAAAATCCCAATTCTTGAAATATGTTTGTGGATTTAGTCCAAGAGCCGTTTATACTTCTGGTAAGGCATCTTCAGCTGCTGGGTTAACTGCCGCCGTGGTTAAAGATGAAGAAAGTGGTGAATTTACCATTGAAGCTGGTGCTTTGATGTTGGCTGACAATGGTATTTGTGCAATTGATGAGTTTGACAAGATGGATATTGGTGATCAAGTTGCAATTCACGAAGCTATGGAACAACAGACTATCTCTATTGCCAAGGCAGGGATTCATGCTACTTTAAACGCCAGAACTTCTATTTTAGCTGCAGCTAATCCAATTGGTGGTAGATACAACAGAAAATTAGGCTTAAGATCCAATTTAAATATGACTGCTCCTATTATGTCAAGATTTGATTTATTTTTCGTTATCTTGGATGATTGTAATGAAAAAATTGATACTCAATTAGCAAGTCATATTGTTGATTTACATATGTTAAGAGATGCTGCTATCAATCCACCATTTTCAGCTGAACAAGTTTCTCGTTACATTAAGTACGCTAAAACTTTTAAACCAAAAATGACTAAAGAGGCAAGAAACTTTTTAGTTCAAAGATATAAAGAATTAAGAAATGATGATGCTCAAGGATTAGGAAGAAGTTCTTACAGAATTACTGTAAGACAATTAGAAAGTATGATTAGATTATCAGAAGCAATTGCAAGAGCCAATTGTACAGAAATCATTACTCCAACATTTGTTGCTGAAGCATATGATTTATTAAGACAATCTATTATTAGAGTCGAAATGGATGATGTGGAAATGGAAGAACAAGAAGTTGAAGGTGAAGCTCAAGCTTTAGTTGACGAGGAAGCTGAACAACAACAAGAAGAAGAGCAACAGGTTCAAGATCAAACCCAAACTCAAGCACAAAGTCAAAGTAATCAAACACAAGGAACCAATGAGAATCAATTAAAGAAGGAAGCTATTAGTTACGATAAATATGTATCGATGATGAACTTGTTAGTTAAGAAGGTATCAGATGATGAAAATGAAGGTGGTGAAGGTTTAACTTCAGATGAATTGGTTCAATGGTTCTTAACTCAAAGAGAAGATGCAATTGTAAATGAAACAGAATATTATAGTGAAAGAAAATTAGCATTTAAAGTTTTAAAGAGATTGGTTAAGGATAAGATTTTAATGAGTGTTACTAATAATGTTGATGAAGAATTTCCAATTGAAGATGAAGTTCCAAGAGAAACAAGAACTGTCTACATTTTACATCCTAATTGTGCAATCTTAGATTTCTTTGACCAAACAAGAACTAGAGAACCGGAGCAGGAAGTTGAACCTGAAGCCGAATAATCTAGAAATCTGTAAATTAAGTGTATAGTAGTAATATAATGTATTAATTGAATGGTATTTGTATTGTGTTGGCCAAGATTAAAAGAAGTATATTGAGAAGATTTTCTGAGTCTAGAACTTATATAGGTGAATCAATGGACGACAATTGTAAAGGAATCATATCTTTAGGTCATCTTAATTCGCGATAGCTAGTGTTAACAATCTGTTTTGGATGTACTACATGTAATTTGATACATAATAATATTACATTAATGGAATAGATACAAAACTACAATTACAGAGTAGGTGACCTTTATCTTTTTTTTGGTCTTTTCGTTACGGTATCATCAGTTTGCAGTACGTCGTTGGTATTTTGTGGAAGTAAATCATTTACTTTTTGTCCATTACCTGGCGGAAGAGAAACTTCTGATTGCTTTTGAGATTGTGGTTGAGCTTGTTGTTGCTCCTGTTGTGGTTGCTCTTGAATAGGTTTCTTCGTTACTTGATACTTAAAAGAATCAGTTTGCTTCCATTCAACAGGTGTACCCTGATGAGCACATTCCAAACAATGATCAATAAAATATTTAGAACTTGGGAACATTCTTTGACAAGATCTACACCAACCTGGATCTTCTCTTGAATCTTGAATTAATTGCAGCTTATCTTGAACATAATGAACTAATTTTAAATGTCTTTTCAAGACGTCCAATCTATTGAAAGCACCACCATTTCTATGACATGTTGGATCATTTCTCCAGTATGGACAATGGAACATTGGTTCAACATGCGATTTAGCATGTCTTCTTAAATCTGATTGTCTACTAAATGACCAGTCACAGCCGGGGAATTCACAAGCAAATGGTCTTTCTGCAGTTGAATCAGGTGCTGGACCCTTAGCCTTTGATCTTCCACCAGGTTTTGCTATATTTTTATTAGGTTTAGGTTTTTCAACTTTACCGCTACCAGATATTAACGGAGAATCTCCAGATGTAACGCCACTATTCTTTTTAGATATTTTACCAACTTTGAAGTTGTTTGCATTAACTTGAGGCAGAAATTGTAAAACTGATGAATAATTTTCTCCTCCGATAACACCAGCACCGGTAGCTACACCAGCACTTGTAGCAGCACCATAAGCTGGTGCTTGTGGAATACCTTGAGGGATATTTTGGGGCATATTTTGAAGTTGTTGTAATTGATGTTGAAGTTGAGCTTGTTGAGAAGGAGTTGGTTTATTTGTTTGACCAGGCCGTTGCTGCTGTTGTTGTTGCAGCAGCAGCAGCAGCAGTTGCAGTGGTTGTGGCTGAGTTTGACCATCTAAGTCATGGTTACCTTCATTAGGAAATTGGGAAAAGGAACCTCCATAATTATAAGGGAATCTAGCATTATATCCAACTGAATAATTATAGCCAACATTTTGGTTACCTTGATTATAAGCACCATACATTGGTTGAACATGTGCCGCATTAGGATTAGGATAACCAGATTGTTGGAGAAGTTGTTGTGCTTGATTATATTGGTTTTGGGCCATTGGATTCTGGGACATTTGATAGAGTTGATGATGTGGTTGTGGAATATGTAAACCAGGAATATTTGGATTATAAGATTGTTGATATTGTTGTTGTTGTTGTTGTTGAAGTTGGAGCTGTTGTTGTTGTTGTTGTTGAAGTTGTTGTTGTAACTGTTGTTGGTTTGGTTGCAGAACTTGTTGGTCCGGAGACTTATCCGGTAATGAGCCTTGAGTGGACATCTCTCAAAGTATTTAACTTAACTATCAGTAACGTAGTAGAAGAAGAAAGAAGAAGATGATGATATTGAAAAACAGGAAAAAAACAACTGAGCGAGACAGAAAAAATGGCTGAGAAAAAAAACAACCGCTAAAAAAAAAGTTACTGGGGGGAGACAAGCTAGCCAAAAATGATAGGCAAACTTCTGGCGGAACTCCCTACCCACTTTTGTTTTGTTCGGCGATAATAGGAAGAAAATAATGGTGCCATAAAGAAGAGATAAGTATTGTAATAACATTGTATTTTTTTTGGGGGGATACACATTCTTTTAAGTTGGGTCGCTACCATATGCTAGTAAGACATCTACAAGGTTAGGATGAGGTTTCAATAGTTGTTGCAACCTGTTGAACTGGAAGCCGCTCTACGTGAGGTTGTCGTAGAAAAAAAGACATTTTATGTTGGTTTGGTTGGAAAGCCCGCCCAGAGCCTCACAACTCCCCCAGAGTCCACAGCAAAGCGAGAGTTAAACGGTCTATTAGATATCACAATCAGTTATCTACACATCCATTCTAACCCCACCTTAACCGTCAGAAAATTGTAAAAAAAAAAAAACTCCAATAGAATTTATGATAATTCTAACTATTTGAAAATCGTGAAAATCTTGAAAATCTTGAAAATTTTTCAATTGTTGTTCCACCAACTAAGAAGGTGTATTGACATTTGTCATTTATGTCTTCAAGAGTAATGCATATAGGAATTTCCTGATTTTCCACCTATGCAGGGACCTAATATTACCAATACATTTAAAGTTATCAAAATATTCTTGTTACACATTATTGTTAATATTATTGTTTCTGTTTATTAATTGGCTTATATAGATTTGGCGGAGATATCGGTATCTTTTTTAATTTTATTTCATTTTATTTGATTTATAATTTATAACCATTATTTCATCATTACTGATTTATTACTGATGTGTTACTCATGCAGGATTCACCACAATTTATAATATCTTACTAACCCCAAATTAGGAAGCTACACGACTTACCCTTTATGAAGATAAACTACATATAATATATAAAGGGATTGTCCCAAGATTGATTGCTTTCATATTTAAAATTTTAAAAGACAACATCAAATAAAAATAATACAATTACAAAAATTACCAATTAATTAAAAATGGCTTCACAAAAAGTATGTAAATTTTTGAAGGTTAGTTTAGTTCACTGCGATGGTCTTGTCTGGGGGAGTCTTATATTTTAGAGAAGCTCTGTTGGTGCCTATCCGGCGGGGACGATTGCATCGAGCTCAGCTCCCTTCGGTCGAATTGTAAACACCTCAATGACAGTCTGATCTCTATCTCCCGAAGGGAGGCAAGAGCTCAACGCAGTTGCCCTCGCCGGGTAGGCGCCAGCGGAGCGTAACTACTGGAGTGAGGTGTGGAGAGGGGGATGTTTTTGGATAATTACTGACTTTTTTTTTTTTTAAGATTGAAACACTTAAATGGGCACAACCAACTGGAGAATTTAAACGTCAAGTATCATCATTCCGTGATTTTATTTCAGATAAACCAGGATCAAAATTTACACCAGAAGTTGGACGTTATCATCTTTATGTTTCTCTTGCATGTCCATGGGCACATAGAACATTAATAACTAGAGTGCTTAAGGGACTTAGTTCAATTATTTCAGTATCAATTGTTCATTGGCACTTAGATAAAGATGGTTGGAGATTTATTACTCCAGAAGAATTAAAGATTGCAAAGAAGGAAGAACTTGGAACTGTCGATCATCTCTATGGATTACAAAGAATTAAGGATATTTACTTTAAAGCAAATCCAAATTATGAAGGTAGATTTACTGTTCCAGTATTATGGGATAAGAAGTTAGAAACTATTGTCAATAATGAATCATCAGAAATTTTAAGAATTTTCAACCTGGAATTTAATCTGATTTTACCATCAGATTATGCCAAAATTGATTTATATCCAACAAAGTTACAGTCTGAAATTGATGAATTAAATGGTTGGATTTATGATAATATTAACAATGGTGTTTACAAGGCTGGTTTTGCTACAAAGCAAGAGGTTTACGACAGAGAATGTATTAACGTATTTAATCATTTAGATAAACTTGAAGAATTATTAAAGAAGAATGCTGAATCAAGTAAGGGTGCAGAATTCCAATACCTTGCTGGAAATCAATTAACTGAAGCTGATATTAGATTATTTACCACTATTATCAGATTTGATCCTGTTTACCATCAACATTTCAAATGTAATATCAGAATGATTAGACATGATTATCCATATATTAACCAATGGTTAAAATTATTATATTGGAAAGTTCCTGCTTTTAAAGATACAACTGATTTTGATCACATTAAATTCCATTATACTAAAAGTCATATTCAAATTAATCCATTAAGTATTACTCCAGTTGGTCCATTACCAAATATTTTACCTTTATAAAAAATATAATAATAAGAAAAAATATATATTTATAAATAAATAAATATATATCTATATGAATTGAGCTTTTCTCAAATTATATTTAATGTAACAATGAAATGTATAAATATATATATATTTATAACATTTCTTTTATTTCTACCCCTCCGCTAAGGCTAGGGCCCCTATCCGAGGAGGACAACTGCGTTGAGCACAGCTCCCTTCGGTCGACCATTCGGAAGTAAAGTTCGATGTAATCGTCCTTACTGAATAGGCTCCTCAGTGGAAAGTTGTATTAGTTCAAAATATTCCGAAAAGAATGCAAAATTTTCCTTGCTTGATTTGTTAGGGTCTCAATCAAACCGAGAAAGGATGTGTTAAGTTGAGCTTTTCATGGAGAATGTAATGAAAATATTTGTTAATTGATTACAGTTAAGGAATGAAAAATTTTGGACTTATTTTATTTTATTTTCTAAATTTATTTATTTGGCTGCAAAGAGAGCCTCACAGCAATGACAATAAGGTCGGTTGGTAGGGCAAAGTACAATATAGACGTATGCAATGTAACACCTCGAAAATGAAATTCGTCCAACTAAGAATGAGAGAAAGAGCCAAAAGGGATGAGACGAGGGGTGCTATTTGTAGATTAGAGAAGGATATCAAAGTGAATTTAATCTTGCTTTAACAAGGCATTATTAAATCTAGAGTTAATAGTTATTTTTGATTACCGTATTGATTTATTTATATATATTTTATTTTATTTATTTTTCAAAAAAAAAATAAAATAAAAAAAAAAAATAAATATTTAAGGGAATCATTTGGGGTTCAAGGCGCGGCGTGTATTAAAGTTTTAGTTTATGATGCACTTCGTAATGATAAATGGGTGCAAGTTTGAACAGGAGTGAGTTCGAATCGCCTTATTTAAATAGGAGGACATGAGTTACCAGAGCTTATCTATGATGTAAATGTGCAGTTTTTTTAAGAAAAAAAAAAACTTAACTAGTTTGGTAACACAGCTTGGTGGTAACGTGCTTTACGATAGTGTGGGCGACATAAAAAATAATAGTACCAATTAAAGCGTTCGTGAAGATTTAAATAAAATGAGAGAGGTCAATATTGGAGATTCAATTTCGGACGAGCATACACACCATGGCCATGGGATGGATGAGACTTTTTGTTTCCGTTTTCCCGTTTCTCGGTTCCTGGTTCTCATTCTCTCTCATTTTGACCTAAAACTTTTACTACTTTATCGAGTTCTTAAAAGCTTGAT
>JANIVZ010000130.1:0-21065 GCA_030578175.1 Dujonia santamariae | reverse complement strand
TTTTTTTTTTTTTTTTTTTTTTTTTTTTTTTTTTTTTTTTTTTTTTTTTTTTTTTTTTTTTTTTTTTTTGTGGACGACTCTGTATTCCTGTATGTATCACTTTGAGACACAAATATACTATTTTGCAACCTTTCTACTTCCAAAACGGATAAAACGGAATTTGCAACGTTCATAACTATAAAGGCAATAATATACAGTATTCCCATAGAGTTAATCATAAAGGCATTATTATACAGAGAGGGTAGAGAAGGAAATGCTTAGTCAGGAAGGCTGGCTCAGGCTGGCTCACAAGAAAACCCATTTTTTTGAGTTTGAATACACAGGAATACTTTCAGAGCATTAACTTATTTCTCTGTAAAAGCAAATGTTGCTTTCCACCCAAACGAAGTAACCACGTCTCAATTCTGCAGCTCATGTGTACAAAATCATTACCTTTCTTCCACTGTAAACCAAAGAAGAACTGAAATATGCTACGAGGAATTGGAATGCGTTAATCACTGGTCTTCTACAGAATGGTTCAAGTTTATTTATTACTTAGAATGGATCACCATAAGTAATACAAACCCCTTTTCAATCTTGGATGTGATGCAAATAATCTAATTAATCGGAGCAGCCGCCAAAATTTCCTTCAAAATGCTATCTTATCTGAAACAAATGCAAATCTAAGCTCGGACTATTCATCTTAATCTTATCCAAGCAATCTAATTGATCTCCCCAAAGGGGAGCAAAGCTCGATGCAATCGTTCTCCCCGGATAGGGGCCCTAGCGGAGCGGTACCACTTAATAAGTTTAATGTTATTCTTAAAATCGCAAGAGGCTCCGCTGGCGCCTATCCTGCGAGGACAACCGCGTTGAGCTTGTCTCCCTTTGGTCGTTCTTCTAGCCCTACAGGGAGTTTTCCTCAAACGTAAGAAGAGCTTGATTCAATTGTCTTCCCCCGGTTTACTGGCTCAGATGTGAGCAAATTTCTCTTATGCTTCATTATATATAACGTGAAACATCAGGTGGGGTCACACGAAGATGAGATAATTCATCCATTCTAACCTAACTAAGAAGCACATTTAGTTTATCATTTAAGCTTATGTATGCCACGATTTTGTGTTATATTTGTGCAATATCACGTGCATTGAATATCAATGGGCTGCACATCAATCAAGATCTTTAACAGCTATGTTTTATACAATCAGGCCATTTCGTGTTGGAGATTCAGTATATATAAAAATGGCAGGACTGTTATTACTTGCTTGGCAGGTGAAAAATAAACACTGTCTAGTTATTGGTGGTGGAGATGTTGCTCTTAGTAGAGTTTATCACATGATTAAGGCAGAAGCAAAGATAACGGTAATTACTGGATCATCAAAGACTCATCCAGAGTTGACACAATTGCATAAAGAGGGTAAGATATATAGGTTGTTAGAGAGAGATTATGATGCTAGTAACGATCTTACGTTGTACGAAACAGCTCCCTCTAGCCTTATCCTGGAACTGAAGATTTTTGATATCGTCAGTGCTGAACAGTTTTCAGAAATTGATCAAATAGTCTCAAGTCAAAGATTTGCTGTTGTATGCTGCTGCATAGACGATTACGAGTTGTCAACAAGGATATATTACCAGTGTAAGTTTGCTCGATTACCGGTAAACATTGCTGATAAGCCTCCTTTATGCGATTTCTATTTTGGTAGCATGTACAATCAGGACAATTTACAGATTATGATTAGTACGAATGGGATGCTGCCTCGTTTACTGAAGCTTATCAAGGATAACATTGCCAGACAATTTGACGGTATAAATTTAAACAAGGCTATTGAAAATTTGGGATTATTAAGATCAAGGTTAAGAAGTTTGGTGATCACTCAGGATGATTTGAAAAGTATTGATTTAAGAATGGAATGGATAAAGAAGGTCACTGATTATTTTGCTATTAGACAATGGAGTGAACTTGATTTATCTGAACCAATTGTTGATGGAATCGTTAAACAATTCCCAAATTATCCTCCTACTGAATATTCATGGTGGAAACAAATAACTTCTGAAGACAATAAAAATCAATGAAATTAGAAATGACTATAAGGATTGGTTTGAGTAGGGAAAAAGGGGAATACCGATTATAGTTGCTATACGACCCCCCATAAATTAGATCTATTATAAGGATCGATGATATTCAATAAAAAAAAAATTTTGAGAGGAAGGAAATCTATTTCATCATTGACCCTCCCATGGCGCCTATCCGGCGATGACGATTACATCAAGGTCTTCACGCTTCGGTTAAACTACTGAACTTTCTTATACTCTAAAATTTCGTCTTTATTTTATCCATTTATATATTAATATTACGTTATCATGAAACCCATCACAAGGGCTGTAAAGTTTATTGTGAAAAAGTTTTTGTATCTAAGTCTTCATGAACAAAGACCTTTTTACCACCACCACCAACATATTCACCAACAATATGTCCATCACCTTTTAATTGGTATTGATATGACATAAGACCTTCTAATCCAACGGGACCCCTGGCGTGAATCTTATTGGTACTGATACCAACTTCGGTACCAAAACCATATCTAAAACCATCCGCAAATCTAGTTGAACAATTCCAATAAATACCAGCAGAATCGATACCCTTGAGAAATTTATCAGCCTTTGCCTTGTTCTCGGTTATAATACATTCGGTATGTTTGGAAGAATGGACATTAATATGTTCAATGGCTGCGTCAACCGATGGAACAAATTTGACAGAAATGTCCAAAGAGAGATGTTCTACGTCGAATGAATCTGCTACGGTGTCAACTACGACAGCTGCAAGATCGTCGCCCAACGTGGACTTAACTTCTGGAGTAGCGTGAACTGTGATTTTGGCATCAACCAATGCCTTTATAACGTCGTTGACAGTAGTCTTTGGAATAGTTTCATTGATCAACAATTGCTCAACTGCATTACAACCAGCTGGATAGTTTGTCTTAGAATCAATAATGATCTTGGTACTCTTTTCAAGGGTAGCAAACTCGTCGTCCAAGTAAATAGAGCAAATACCATCAGCATGACCCAAGACTGGGATCTTTGTATTTTCCTTGATGTTCTTGACAAGTGCATTAGAGCCTCTTGGAATAACCAAATCAATATATCTGTCCTGGGATAATAAGCCACTGACTTCGTCTCTGGATTGGATTAACTGTATGGCCAGCTTTGGGACCTTGGTTTCGTTAGCCAAGACGCTGTTAACAATGTCACTCATAACTTTGAATGTTTCGTAAGATTCCTTACCACCTTTCAAAATGGCAGCGTTACCTGACTTAATAGCCAAGGCGGTAATATTGGCAATGACTTCAGGTCTCAGCTCAAAGATGATCAACAACACACCGATTGGCGCAGTGACTCTGTACAAGTTCAAGCCTTCATCCAACTTTCTGGCAAGGGTACACTTACCAACTGGATCTGGCAAGTCAGCAACGTCTAAGATCCCTTGAAGCATCAGCTCAAACTTATCATTCTTTGACAAATCTAATCTCTTAATCAAAGACAGCGAAAGTTGTGCGTTGGCAGCATTTTCCATATCCTTTTCGTTGGCGACTAAGATTTCGTCTTTCTTTAAAAGAAGACCATCGTGAATCTTTTGCAAAGCAGAAGATCTTTCTTCGTTTGAAAGTGTCTTGAGAAGCGAAAATGCATAAGCGGCATCCTTAGCAATAATCTCGGCCATGATATCTATATTATAGTTGACTCGATAATGAAGAACTAATAGAGATATTACAGATCTATTACCTTTGGTTTATGGTGCTATGCAGGGCTATGACTAATTTCTCGATGTCCCCCACATACAGGATTTTGCAACATATATTTTATACTTACCTACCATACATCAATAACACCGGTGTTATCTCATCAACCTCATTAAAGGGGTGCAAGGCTCAATGTAAGCGCCCTCACTCCCCGAGTAGGAGCTCTAGCAGAGCGGTTATCACTAGCAATTTGATAATTCATCAAAATCGCAAGACGCTCCGCTGGCGCCTATCCGGCGAGGACAACTGCGTTGAGCTCTTCTCCCTTCGGTCGTGTTTCTAGACCTGCTGGAAGTCAATAATCTTCTCGAAGAGGAGAAAAGCTCGATGCAATCGTCCTCCCCGGATAGGGGCCCTAGCGGAGCGGTATTCGTTCAAGAAAGCAAGAAATACTGAAGTTACTTCCAAAAGGCCATGATTGAGAAGACTCCATTTAATTCACTTACTTTTGTCAATATTTACCATTCCAGTTTCTTTAAGAGCTAGAGGAAGTAACCATTTATTTGTATAGACATATATATATAGAGAGAGAGAGAGAGAGGAGATATTGATAGTTGGAGGGGAGGGGGGGATAGTAATGGTCTGTTAGAAAGAGATGATCCTGTACACACAGCCTTTTGGTTGTGTAGTTTATTATGATCATGAAAAAAAATGCGCAGTCAAAGTTTTAAAGAAATCAGAGAAACACGTAACTGCTTGTTTTAGAGTTAACGGAGTTATTTTATCTTAAGCTGTGGCGAACCTTTTCATAGTAATTCATTAACAAACGGAGTTATTAGCTTTTCGATACTGTGTGCTACACGCTGATTTTGAAGTACTGAAGTTGTTCAATTGACTCGAAATGTCTTATCAACCGTACGGTAACTCTCACGCAAATGGCAGTGCAGGCGATCCGTTTGCCGATAACACTCATGATAATCTTATAGATCTCGATGCAAGAGACAATCCTTATACCAGCAGTGTCCCACCTCATCAAAATCATTCTCCTCAGGTAACAGGCAGTACACCATACTCTCCTTACAGACCAAACGGTGTTGGTGATGCTGTACCTGGTTCCAGTGGGAGCGGTGTACATCTTGCTGCTGCAAATCCCTTTGTCGATAACTTCCAACTTTCAGACGATGATTTTGACTACGAACCACATCACAACGAAGCCAACAACTATTCCTCGCGAGGCAAGCCGCTACTCCAGTCTGGCTCCACCGGCGGACGTAGGGGTGCTGGTGTTGATACCAGGGATGCCGGTACGGGTTTCTTTGGTAGATTCAGCAATGGTAATAACGGCAACAGCTACACCGGCATGAACGACGACAAGGCCGGTGGATCAGACTTTGACGTAAGGAATATCTGGAAGAAGACGAAACAGACTTTCTCGAGAAGAAAGCAGACCCAAGGCGAAATAGACGAAGAACTCGCACGCAAGGGTCCTAGACAAATTTACATAATGAACCAGAGTTTGAATTCGAGCTTTGGTTACTACGGAAACTACATTTCCACGACAAAGTATAACTTTGCCACTTTCATCCCCAAATTCATCTTTGAACAGTTCAGCAAGTATGCCAATTTGTTCTTTCTTTTCACTTCGGCTATCCAACAAGTGCCGAACGTTTCCCCCACCAACAGATACACGACAATTGGGACACTTCTGGTTGTTTTACTTGTTTCTGCTATAAAGGAAGTCATGGAAGATTTGAAGAGAGCTGGTGCGGACAGCGAATTGAACAACACCAAGGTTCTTGTCATGGACCCGAGCGACGGTAGTTTCCACATGAAGAAGTGGATTCAAGTCCATGTTGGTGACATTGTCAAAGTAAACAACGAAGAACCATTTCCTGCCGATCTTTTGATTCTCTCGTCTTCTGAGCCTGAAGGGTTGTGTTATATCGAAACCGCAAACTTGGATGGTGAAACTAACTTGAAAATTAAACAGGCTAAGCCGGAAACTGCATACTTGGTCAACCCAAGAGATATAGTGAATGATCTTCTGAGACTGGAAATCTTGTCTGAACAGCCTAATAGTTCGCTTTACACCTACGAGGGTAACTTAAAAAATTTGGGGTCTGCCGGTGATATTCCGTTCAACCCTGACCAGTTACTTTTGAGAGGTGCTACTTTAAGAAATACCCAATGGATTCACGGGGTTGTCATTTTTACTGGTCACGAAACCAAGTTGATGAGAAATGCTACCGCCGCTCCAATCAAGAGAACCGATGTTGAAAGAATTATTAACCTTCAAATCATTGCACTTTTCCTTATTTTAATCACTTTATCTTTAATTGCTTCGATTGGTAACGTGATTAAGATCTCCGTTGACAGTTCCAGCTTAAGTTATCTTTACTTAGAAGGTACCAACAAAGTTTCGCTTTTCTTTTTAGATATCTTGACTTACTGGATCTTGTTCTCCAACTTGGTTCCAATATCTTTGTTTGTTACCGTTGAAATTATCAAGTATTACCAAGCTTATATGATCGGTAGTGATTTGGACATGTATTATGAAGAAACTGATACTCCAACTGGGGTGAGAACTTCCTCTTTGGTTGAAGAATTGGGCCAAATTGATTATATTTTCAGTGACAAGACTGGTACATTAACCAGAAATATTATGGAATTTAAAAGCTGCACTATTGGTGGTAAATGTTACATTGAAGAAATTCCTGAAGATGGACAAGTTCAATTAATGGACGACGGAATTGAAATCGGGTTCTACAGCTTTCAAGATATGGAGGCACACTTGAGAGACACCTCACTGCAACAATCTGCTATTATTAATGAATTTTTTACCTTGTTAAGTACTTGTCATACAGTTATTCCTGAAGTTAATGAAGTTGATGGAACACTTAAATATCAAGCTGCTTCCCCAGATGAAGGTGCTCTTGTGCAAGGTGCTGCTGATAGGGGTTACAAATTCATTATTCGTAGACCAAAATCGGTAACCATTGAAAATAGAGTTACTGGTGGTATAAAATCTGAATATGAATTGTTAAACATTTGTGAGTTCAATTCCACCAGAAAGAGAATGTCTGCTATTTTCAGATGTCCAGATGGTGTTATTAGATTGTTCTGTAAAGGTGCTGATACTGTTATCTTAGAAAGATTAAGTAATAGAGAAGAACAACCATTTGTTGAATCCACTTTACGTCACTTGGAAGACTTTGCTGCTGAAGGTTTAAGAACTTTATGTATTGCTTCTAAGATTGTTCTGGAAGAAGAATATAGTTCATGGCTGAAGAAATATTATGAAGCATCTACTTCATTAGACAATAGAAGCGAAAAATTAGATGAAGTTGCAAACTTAATTGAAGGTGGACTTTTCTTATTGGGTGCTACTGCCATTGAAGATAAGTTACAAGATGGAGTTCCTGAAACTATTCATACATTACAAGATGCCGGGATCAAAATTTGGGTTCTTACTGGTGATAGACAAGAAACCGCTATTAACATTGGTATGTCGTGTAAGTTACTTTCCGAAGACATGAATTTGCTTATTATTAATGAAACAAGTAAACAAGATACAAAATCAAATCTTGAAGAGAAATTGGAAGCAATTCATGAACATCAATTTGACGATCTGGATGTTTCCTTAGATAGTTCACTTGCCTTGGTCATTGATGGTGTATCCTTGGGATTTGCGCTTGAACTGGATTTAGAGGATTTATTTATTCAATTGGGTACTCGTTGTAAAGCTGTTATTTGTTGCCGTGTTTCTCCATTACAAAAGGCACTTGTTGTTAAAATGGTTAAGAGAAAGAAGAAGAAATCTTTACTTTTGGCGATTGGTGACGGTGCTAATGATGTTTCTATGATTCAAGCAGCTCACGTTGGGGTTGGTATCAGTGGTATGGAAGGTATGCAAGCCGCCCGAAGTGCTGATGTCCTGATTGGTCAGTTTAAGTTCTTAAAGAAGTTACTTTTAGTTCATGGTGCCTGGTCATATCAAAGAATTTCGAATGCTATCTTATACTCATTTTATAAGAATGTTGCTCTTTATATGACCCAGTTTTGGTTTGTCTTTAGTAACTGTTACTCTGGTCAATCAATTATCGAATCATGGACATTAACTTTATACAACGTTCTTTTCACTGTTTTCCCACCATTTGTCATGGGTATTTTTGATCAATTTGTTAGTGCCAGACTCTTGGATCGTTACCCACAATTATACCAATTGGGTCAACAAAGAAAATTTTTTAATCAAAAATTATTTTGGGGATGGATTTTGAATGGTTTCTATCATTCAGGGTTAATCTTTTTATGCTCTTACTTTATTTACCATTATGGTGATGATGTTAGTTCTGGGTTAGTTGCCAACAATTGGACTTGGGGCACTGCCGTGTTCACAACTTGTACATTAACAACATTAGGTAAAGCCGGTTTAGTTGTTACTCTCTGGACCAAGTTTACCTTGTTTGCTATCCCAGGTTCGTTTGTTGTATGGTTATTATGGTTCCCATTTTATGCCACGGTAGCTCCATTAATCAAGGTTTCTCGAGAATATTTCGGTGTGTTGGATGTAACATACCCATCATTAACCTTTTGGGCAATGGTATTTGGTGTTAGTACTTTAGCATTACTCAGAGATATTGCATGGAAATTTTTCAAACGTAGTACTAACCCTGAACTGTACCACATGGTTCAAGAAATTCAAAAATATAATATTCAAGATTACAGACCAAGAATGGAACAATTTCAAAAGGCGATTAGAAAAGTTAGACAAGTTCAAAGAATCAAGAAGCAAAGAGGTTTTGCCTTTTCACAAGTTGAAAATCAAGATCAAGAAAAGATTGTCAGATTATATGATACCACTAAGAAGAGAGGGGTCTTTGGTGAACTTTCTGAAGGTAATTAAATCGTTCATTGCATGAAACAATAAGACACAGATAGGGGAAGAGATCATAAAAATAAAGTAACAAAATATTACTAGGGACATAAAAATAGTAAATTAGTATAAATAATTATACATATATATATACATATATAAATCAATCTAATAGTATTCATATTTGTAGAGTACAATAGAGAGATTATTTAAGACTAGAAGATATATTTCCGCATTAAAACCTTCTTCATTAGATTCACACTCAATTCTTTCCTATTAATACCTTTCCAATTCAAAACAGTCTCTTCTATAAATATCAATACTTTCAATTTTTCTTCCCTATTATTAATTATACTTGTATGTATAGTGTTTGGCTATACATAATACTTAATGTCAACGGTACCCACACGACCATGTATTTTTACTATGCGATGGAAAAAAAATGTGTGTCACTGTTACTATAGATCAAGCTTCATAATCTTTATTCTTACCAATTAATAATAAATTATGAGTGATTCAAAGGCTCCTGTTGTTGAGGCTCCTGTCAAGGCTGCTGGTAAGCAAGCTGCCAAACAGTCTGCTGCCGGTGCTGCCCCATCGGGCGGAGATGAGAAGAAACTTTCCGGGAAGGAATTGAAAGAATTGAAGAAATTAGAAAAGGCAGCCAAGAGAGCTGCTCAAAAGGAGGCTAGTGGAATCTCGCCAGAGCAACAACAGAAGATTGCTGAGCAGAAGAAAGAGAAGGCTAGGGCCGCTGCTGCTGCTGCTGCCGAGAAGGAAAAGGCTGCAACTACTGCAACCAACTTAAAGAAACAGTTAAATCAAACTTTGATTAAGGATTTGGCTGCGCAGAGGAAAGTTCCAGCCTTATTCAGTCACTTGGAGACAAGAGAACAAAGAAATGCTTCTTCTCCTTCAATTTCACACATTGTTCATCCAGCTATTCTTCTGCTTGCCTTGAAGTATTCGACTTACAAGTGTGTTGGGTCTACCCCTCGTTTGAAGAGTATGATGGAGGCATTTAAGGTTGTTATCAAAGGATACGAAACTCCAGCACAAACTACGTTACAAAGAAATTTAACTGGTCACTTATCACATCAGATCGAATATTTGAAGACTGCCAGACCGTTATCAATATCGATGGGTAATGCCATTAGATGGCTTAAGCAAGAAATCTCGATTATTTCGTTAGACGTGAGCGATGAGCAAGCCAAGGAAATTCTTATTGAAAAGATTAATGATTTTATCAGAGATAAGATTGACCTCAGTGACCAATTAATCATAGAACAAGCATGTAAGCATGTCACTGAAGGTTCTACTATCTTAACTTTTGGACATTCACAAGTTTTGGAACAGTTATTTAAGTATTGTGCCCTTGAACAGGGTAAGAAATTTAACTTAATCATTGTTGATTCGAGACCGTTATTTGAAGGAAAGAGATTATTAAATAATTTGGCAGATACTATAAACGAAGTTACCGGAACTACAATCACATCAGACTTGATTCAAGTCCAATATACTTTAATTTCATCATTATCTTCGACTATTTTAGAAGACGTTGATGTTGTATTCCTTGGAGCACATGCTATGCTTTCAAATGGTAGACTTTACTCTAGAGTTGGTACCGGTTTGATTGCAATGATGTCTTATCTGAGAAATATTCCAGTTTTAACCTGTTGTGAATCCATAAAGTTTTCTGATAGAGTTCAATTAGATTCAGTTACAACCAATGAACTTGCTGATAGTGATGATTTAGTTTCAGAGGTTGATCTTAGTAAACCACCCCAAAAGAAATCTTTTGCCTTAGAACAATTCTTAAAGGCAAAGAAGGATGCTAAGGAAGCTGAAGAAAAGAGCCAACAGCCACAACAGAAGAATAAGCAACAACAGCAGCAACAAAAGAAGAAGGAAGAAGAAGCTGTAGTGATAGAGAATACTAAGGAAAGTTCACTTAAGGATTGGAAGACTACTCCAAATTTAAACATATTGAATATCATGTACGATCTTACACCACCAGAATATATTAAGAAAGTCATTACTGAATTAGGTGCTTTACCACCATCTTCAGTTCCTGTTATCTTAAGAGAGTACAAGAATACGTAAATGAACTCACAAACCAAAAAATAAATATATAATAGAATAATAGTGAATATTTGAAAGTGTAGAGTATCTTAAGTAAGAAGTTTACAACAGACTGATGCAAAAAGACACCAAACATTATCTCTACAATGCAATGTGTACGGTATAACTACATTCTTAGTAATACCGCTCTGCTAGGGCCCCTATCTGGGGAGGACGATTGCATCGAGCTTGGCTCCCCTTTCGGGGGATCATCTTTAACTCCCAGTAGGAGTAGAAGTACGAACGAGCTTAACGCAGATGTCAGGGCCAAATAGGAGTCAACTTAGCGTCGTGCGATATCGTTATTATTTTATTTTTTAATTAATAGCTTTTATTACTATACCCTTTAATGTTGTTTTGGTATCTCGAGAGTGTAAAGTTACAACGGTTAATAATAAGCATAGTAGTTTCAATATGGGCTCGGATAGTATGGAACAGTCTATGCAGAGAATTTTGCAACCAAATTTATGCACGGCCCCTTTTCTGCTCTGCCTCCTACTAGGCGCGTGACCTTGTGTGTAGGAAAAAAATGTGATTATCATAACCGATAATAACGGTTTCTTATGTCAAAAACATATACAAGCCGGCTGCTCTTTCAATTCCCCCATTCAATCGCTTGCCAAAATAAAAGTTCAATTTAATGCTTAAGTTTAAGAATAAGTTTAAGTTTGGTTCGTCTGGCTCGTCAGATCCATCATCGGATCCGCCGACTTCACAGGAATCCTCAAGTGCTAATTCCCCGAGAAATTCAACTGATTCAAGGAAAACTATTTCAATGACAAACCTTACCGACGGGTTACTGAAGACGAGTTTAAACGATTCTAACCCTTCTTTGGGTCCGCGGTTGATTACGCCAAAGCAAGACGAGCAAGAGACTGCGGATAGACCGGCTAGCACTGGTGCTGATTCTTCTATTGCTGATTCTAAGACCCCAGTTTCCTCCTCAACAATGTCTTCAAACTCTGCGTCGGCTTCTACGGACTCCGTCTCAACGTCTGCATCAACCCCGTCTGCGTCATCAGCTTCTGTTGCTGCAAATGTGTCCGCTGCCACCGCTGCTGCTGCTTCTTCGACCGCTTCCTCGGGCTCAAACTCGTCTCCCGGGTTACTTACCGTCAAGATCTACAATTCCCAAGGTTTACAACTTCCAATTGATATAAACAACAACAAGCAAATTCTCCAAGCCCTCGCTACAAACGCAAACAATGAAAATACAAGCCATCAGTTATGGAAGAATCTTTCGTCTTTGCAAAGTCAGGAACAATCAAATCCTCCGGCAAAGGATACCCTTCCTGGGCTGATTCTGTCAAACTTTTTACCTTCGATTATTACCATACCCAATGGTGATAACTTGATTAAATCATTGATATACTTGACTATCGAATTTGAGAACAACGTGTTGGTTATCGAACCTCAGAAGGGTACTGTAAACCAGTCAACTTGGAACCAGGTTGTTTCCTTTGATGTTTCCCACAAAAGTAATACTTCAGGTTCCAATTTCCTTAACTTGAACCTTTTTATTCGATTGCCTTCAATGTTGATTCCAGAGACTGAGAAAACCTCAAAGAGCCACCATTTCACAAATGCATCTGATGCTAGCAATTCATCTAGCAATGGTGGTTCTAACCAGGGGCGTTCTGAAAATATCGGAGATCTTTTAATCGGTACCATTAAGCTTCCGCTTAACCTTAACTACCACTCGTCTCCAGTTCGTCTTATGAACCACGAGTATCTTAAGTTCCGTCATTTCAACCTCTCTGATAAGGAAATGGGTGACATTATGCTTACAATTGATTTTAAGCCAACGATTAAGAAGCATCTTGCCATTGACGATTTTGATCTTCTTAAAGTTATTGGGAAGGGGCTGTTTGGTAAAGTTATGCAAGTCATTAAGAAGGATACTAAACAGATTTACGCACTTAAAACCTTGCGTAAACAACATATAATCTCCAGAATGGAAGTTACACATACTTTGGCAGAAAGAACTGTACTTGCCAGAATCAATAATCCATTTATCGTTCCATTAAAGTTTTCGTTCCAAAGCCCGGAAAAATTATACCTTGTGTTATCTTTCATCAATGGTGGTGAATTATTCTGGCACTTACAAAAGGAAGGGAAATTCTCCATGGATAGATCAAGATTCTATATTGCTGAGTTATTGACTGCATTGGAGAGTTTACACGATTTAAACGTTATCTATAGAGATTTAAAACCTGAAAATATCCTTTTGGATTATCAAGGTCATATTGCCCTCTGTGATTTTGGATTGTGTAAATTAAATATGACTAACAGTGACAAGACAAATACGTTCTGCGGAACTCCAGAATATTTAGCTCCAGAACTATTATTAAACCAAGGTTACACTAGAAGTGTTGATTGGTGGACATTGGGTACCTTATTATATGAAATGTTAACTGGTTTACCTCCATTTTATGATGACGATGTTAATACGATGTACGGTAAAATTCTTAGGAATCCATTAAGATTCCCAGCCTTTTTAGAAGGTACCAATGCTCAAGATTTGTTAATTAAATTACTTCAAAAGGACCCTAAAGATAGACTTAGTGTTGCATCTGAAATTCAAAATCACCCTTTCTTTTCAAATATTGATTGGAATAAACTTTTAAGCAAAAGTTATTTACCACCATTCAAACCGAATGTTGAGAATTTATTGGATACTTCCAATTTTGATCAAGATTTTACCAACGAAAAGCCTCAAGATTCAGTAGTTGATGATTTCTTAAGTGAGAGTGTACAAAAGCAATTTGGTGGCTGGACTTATAATGGTGATAATGTCTTAAATTAAACTAACGAATGTGAACCAAAAATTAAAAACAAGAAAATAACGAATTTTTTAAAGGATTGAGTCTGAAATTAAAATAGATAGAATAACTGTGAAATATATAAAAACAGAGAATGTAAGTCTAAATGAATATTCATTGTATTCTATCAAAACAAGTGTACACGTACATGTACAAGTACCGCTCCAGTGGGGCCAACCAGCGGCGACAAGACAACTTTGTAGTACCTTTGGGAAAATTTTGATAGTTTATTTTCGATACAGTGTTGGTGGCTGTCGCAACCGTGTATCGTGAAATTTATTATCTGACAGACGGGTAAAAAAATAGGCTTAGTCATAAAAATCTTCAGAACTTAATATAAATAGCTGAATAATTCCTAAAAAGTAATACCAACTTTATTAATCAATAAAAAAGAAAACAAACACAATGTCTTCTGTTACATATCACAAAACTTTACTCCTGAACGGTGTCGATCTCTTTTACTTGGAATCTGGTACTAAATCGCTGCCAACTCTTTTGCTTCTCCATGGGTTTCCAACATCATCCAGACAATTTCAGAAATTAATTCCTTTACTCTCACCATACTTCCACATAATTGCCCCAGATTTGCCAGGTTTCGGTCAAACCAGAGTTACCTCAGCAGACTATTCGTACACATTTGATAACATTGCAAAGACCATTGAGTTGTTCATCGCAAAGAAGGAAATTCAGAAATACTCAGTGTACGTATTTGATTATGGTGCACCAACTGCGTTTAGAGTTGCTCTTAATCAAGCACCAGGAGCTAACAAGATCGTGGCCATCATTTCTCAAAACGGTAACGCCTACGAAGATGGCCTTGGAAAGGAATTCTGGGCACCTTTGGTAACACTCTGGGATATCGAAGATAGAAAGGTTGCTAACGGTGGTAAAATCAGCAAGGAAGACGAAGAAACATTCAATAGTATTGTATCTGTAGTTGGATCTGCAGTTTTAAGTATAGAAGGCTTTGTTGGACAATACGCCATAGGTGAGCCTGATGTATCTCGTGTTAACGAAGAGTATGGTCTTATTGATTATTTAACCTTGCAGCAGCTAGACAATAACACCTCTACCCAATTGTCTTACTTTTTAGACTACCGTAACAACGTAAAGTTATATCCAGAATTTCAAAAGTTTCTCAGAGAATCGGAAGTTCCAGTTTTAGCAGTATGGGGTAAGAATGATCCAATGTTTGTTGAAGCCGGTGCAGATTCTTTTAAGAAGGATGTAAAGGATTTGAAAGTTGTTAGGTTGAACGGGGGACATTTTGCTAGTTTGACACAATCAGTTGAGGTTTCTGAAGCTATCATTGACTTCTTTGCCTCTAGGGGTATAATCAAGAAGTAAAGCCACTAAAGAGAATCTTTATGCACTTTCTGTTCTTTATATATTAATATATGAGCAATATTAAACATAAAACTGTAGACTTAAGTTGTTTTTTTTAAGATATAATAGAATAGATTTATCATCAAAGGGCGTATATGTAAATGTATTTACTTTTCAAGAATAAGACGTGGTATAGATTTTGCAGCCGTTTTGGCGTGTCGGGATGTCGCAAATTCTGTACACAGTACTATCGCCCCCGCCACCTATCGCCTACAAATATTCTTCAGGTAATCAGAGACACTTAACTTCTTACTTCCTTTTCCTATTAACTCCAATCTGCCGACATCATGGAATCTGAATTGTCCTTGATTGGTAAGGTAGAGCTTAGGATTGCTTTGGCGTCCGATGATGCTCAATTCGAAAATGCATTGAAAGTTTATCTTACACCATTGTTACTAAAGTTGGGGTCTCCATTCGCTCAAGTCAGACAAGCCATATTAAAGATTGTTTCATATCTTATCCCAAGAATCAGTGCAGCTAGATCGTTAAAATTGCCCATTGACCTGTTGCTAGAACAGGTTAGACAGCCAAAAATCCCCGCTGGACAGGATCCATCTCAGGTTAGATTGTACTCGTTGTTGTTTATATCTAGAGGTATCGATAGGTTAAGTGAGGTTGAAAAATTTGAATTGATTCCAAAGGTTATCGAGGAAATAAGTACTTACCCTCCTGGTGTTGCTGCTAGGTTGTTCAATATCTTGTGCAAGTTGTTGTTAGATACCCATAGTGGCAGTACTGGCAGAAACGAGCGTAATTCGAGAGCCCAACAGTGGGCCAAGATTAACCAAGCTGATCTAAGGTTTATTACGGACTGTTGTTCTAAGTTCTTTTTGTTGCAGCCAATTGAAAAGCCTACTCCTCTTGCAGGTTTGACTATGCAAGATACGGCCTTCTTGACAAGAGATGCAGGTGTTTCGTACACTAATCAGCCAGAAATAACTCAAGTTAAGTCGGTATTATTAGAGTTTTTGCAAACGCCTATTTTCTTAGCTGATGATTTGAGAATCCCATTACTCATTGCTAGTAGTGATTCTTCACTGAGAATCAAGGATCCAGCTGAGATCTTGTTCAAAAAGCTCAATATTGATTTTGAAGATCTGCAATTTGTAGATGCACTTATCAAGTACTTTTTGGGGGTGTCACCGGCGGAAGGTGAAATTCAACTACAGGTAGAACTGAGCTTGGGAGAACAGATCCTTAAAGTACTTCTTAAGAGTAAATATGCCAGTACGCATAAAGATGTAAAGTTGGTCGGGGACCGTGGATTTTCCTCTCCAAACTCTCGTTTAAATCAATTAACAGTGCAGTTTGTTAGATGGGTAAGTAGGTCTCAAAGTACCGGGACAATTATTTCTACCGTTGTTGATAACTTTGCAAAGTCTATGGCTACGCGTTTACAAGATAGTCTCAAGAGTGAAGGTTGGCCAAAATTAGATACTAGTGAGGTAAAGAACTATTCTAGTGCCATTTCCCAACGTCAATTAACATATGAAGCGTTAGGTGAACTTTTAAAATTAAATCCTTCATTATTAAACGACTCTGGTTCATATATTAAATTTCTTTTTGCGTCTTTAGAAGGAGAAGACTTGGAGCTTAGATCAACAGTACAAGATTCTCTTTCTGGGCTCTGTGGTCATTTACAAAATTTATCATCAAACGATAAGGATAGCCTCAAATCATTATTGCGTGGCTATTTAACTTCTTCTGATATCAATGACAACTTGCAATCTTGTCGGTATATCGCCATCAAGTACATTGGTTGCTGCTTTCCGTTCAGTGACCCTGAGGCCAGATACTTGTGTATTTTAGGTACTGGTAAAGAAAATAGATCTGACACAGTAGAAGAGTCTTTAAAATTGTTGAACCCATATTGGTATAGTATTCTTCAAGCCTCGAATACTTTCGAATTTAAATCTACTCTGGAATTGCTTGGAAGTGGTGGCCAAGATGTTGAATTCCCTGATTTCAATCAAATGGTATCCACAATCAAACGACACGAAGATACTTTGTTAAGTTCGATGGGACAAGCTATTAGATTCTTATTATACACTTTGGTTATGCAATCAATCAAAGGGAAATCTACTGTGGTTGTTGTTGACGAAGAATGGAGCACTAGGTTGGAAAAGGCTATCGAAGTTGATGAAACAGTGCAAGGTTTGTTAAGAAATGAAATCAAGAAACTTTCTCAGTCTGCCGTAGATGGACAGGATGTAGAGATGTCGGATGAAAATGGAAATACCAGTGATGGTGGACTTTTTGTTTCATATCTCCAATTGATATTTGATGCATTTGCAGGTCAGTATTTCAATTCTGGTATTGCTTCCGATATCATATACGGATCTACTTTCACAAGGTTGCTTTCTCTTTCCCCGACTAATGGTGTTATCACCAAATTGTCAACTAACTCAGCCCGTGAGAAATATATTGATTTACTTTCCATGCTGCTCAATGATATTGCATTGACCGAATTGGCTCAAGCTATTGGAATAATATTCAGTTCCCACGCTGTTGCAGATGCCGAAGTTGTTCAGTTACTCCAAAAATTGAACGAATCTTCAAAGGTTGCGTTTGGGACGAAATCAAAATTAATCGCTAATGCATACCTTATTTCAAGGTTGTCCGTAAGAAATAGAATCCATTTGGTGACTTCCGACTTACTTTCAACTTATTTATCGAATGTCTTATTTGGCCTTGAGAATTCTCAAAGTTACTCTTTAGCCTTGGATTCTATATCACAATTATCGATCTTTGGTGTCTTGGCAAATCAGAAACATGAATCCTTGGTCACTGAAATAAAAGATGAATTGCTTAAACGGGTCAAGAAGGGGGACGAAAACGCGGTTATTGCGTTGTCATATCTATCACTAGTATTGCCAAAGAAATTTAAGGAAAATGAAGAACTTACTGATCTTGAAAAGGCGGTTTATGATACACATGTCACTAAACAAACTGAATTTATTTTTTCATCGGGTGAAAGTCTTGCTATATTGGCTGCTGGATGGCAGTCGACCATCTTACAAAGGCAACTAGATATACATGACGATGGTTCAGAAGATACTATTAATCGCTTGATCCCTGAGGATACTTCAAGACTCCCAATTATTTTGGATATGGTTTTTAAATCTTGTACAAATACTAAACCTTCCTTAAGAAGATCGGGTTGTATTTGGTTACTTTCATTAGTTCAATATGTGGGACATTTAAAACCTATTAGGGACAATGCTGCAAAAATTCATGTCTCCTTTATGAGATTCTTGGCCGATAGGGACGAATTGATTCAAGAACTGGCATCTCGTGGTCTTAGTCTTGTATATGAAATGGGTGATTACGATTTAAAGGATACACTTGTGAAGGGGCTTTTGAAGTCGTTTACAGAATCTGGAAGTACTGCTAACAATACTGGGGGTGGAACTGTTGATCTTGAAACTCAATTATTTGACCCTGACGTTTTAAAAACCAATGATGGTTCTATCTCGACGTATAAGGACGTATTAAATTTGGCATCTGACGTTGGTGATCCAAGTTTGGTTTATAAATTCATGTCGCTTGCTAAATCGTCTTCTCTTTGGTCGTCAAGAAAAGGGATGGCATTCGGGTTAGGATCTATTTTATCCAAGACTTCTTTAGATGAAATGTTACAAAACAATAAGAATTTAGCGATTAGATTGATTCCAAAGCTTTATAGATATAAGTTCGATCCAAGTACATCTGTTTCAAAAGCAATGCAAGATATTTGGAATGTACTTATCAAGGATTCCCTGAAAACTATTGATGAAAATCTTGATAATATATTACAAGAGTTATTGAAATCAATGGGTAACAAGGAATGGAGAGTGAGGCAAGCGCTGACTACTGCATTGATTGACTTACTTCAAGTGACTACTTTGGATAGGTATGAATCTAAATTAGAAGAAATTTGGAACATGAGTTTTAGAGTCATGGACGATATCAAGGAAAGTGTAAGAAAAGAAGGTAACAAATTAACGAAGTCGTTGGCTACTACAATTACCAGAAGAATAGAAAAATCTGCTAAGAGTGACACTATCAGTGATAAAACCCAGAGTAATGAATTCTTGGGTAGCCTCATTCCATTCCTTTTGGGTTCAAAGGGTTTGCTTAGCGATGCTGAAGATATTAGAAATTTTGCTCTTGAAACGATCTTAAAGTTAGTTAAAGTTGGTGGCTCGACTATGAAACCTTTTATTCCTGAATTAATTGATAATTTCATTAACCTTATGTCAACTTTAGAGCCACAGATTGTTAATTATCTTGTTCTTAATGCAGACAAATACAATTTGAAGAATGATGATATTGATGCGAGAAGATTACAAAGTGTTGGTGCGTCACCCATGATGGATGCTATTGAAAAAATGCTTGATCAGGTCGATGATCTGATGATGGATCAATTTGTTACCAGGTTGCAATCGTCAATTAAGAAATCTATTGGATTGCCGCTGAAAGTTTGTGGTAGTAAAGTCTTAGTACTGCTTGTTACAAGACATTTACAATTAATAAAACCTTATGGTGATAAGTTATTGAAAATATGTATAAACCAACTCAGTGATAAGAATGATACAATTGCTCTGTCTTATGCAGCTTCTGCTGGATATTTGTGCCGTGTATGCTCTACACGGGCAATTGTCGATTATGCACAACATTTACAAAAACTTTATTTTGATTTAAGTATTGGTAATGAAAGGCACAGAATAGTTTGTTCAATAGCGAGTGAATCGGTAGCCAAGTATTCCAAGGATAAGTTTGAGTCGATTGCTAAATCTTTCTTACCATTGGCTTTTCTTGGTAAGCATGACCCTTTGGAAGTTGTGAAGTCTAATTTTGAAAGAGAATGGATTGAAAATACCTCAGGGAATCTGTCAATCAAATTATATTTACCCGAAATTATTAAATTGTCACAGGCTCATTTGAATACTTCTAGGCTGTATGAAATTAGACAAGTTATAGCTAGCTCGATTGCAGACTTGGTTAGTAGTATTGACAATGGATCAGTCGAGTTTGCAAATTCTACAATTACCTCTCAGTTATTTGAATTATTACTAGAGGGAAGTAAGGGGAAATCATGGTCTGGTAAAGAATATATCGTTGAAGCTTTAATTTTATTTTCGATAAAATGTAAGCCAATGTTAGTTCAAAACCAAGATTTACTTGAAAGAATTGAAAAGGTAATTATTGTTGAGATTAAAAGACGTAATAAGGTTTACCAAAAGCAAGTTCTCAAGTTTGCAGCCAGATTTATATATAACTTCAACCAAGAGGAATTAATTAGTACATACATTGACATAATGGAAGAGCTTGTTTCTGATAGGGAGGATGATTCTGATGATTCTGATGATGATGCCGATGCAATGGAAATAGATTCGGGAAGCAGAAAGCTGAAGTTAAACATTGATAATTCCGTTAAATTGGAGGAACAAAGACTTGTACTAATTAAGGGATTATTTGAATCCTTTAATCCAAAGGTTCAGGATGATGGAGATGACTCACTTGCTGAGTTGGTATTTAAACTGGTAATCAATTTATTTGAAACACCGAAATTTAGAAAGTCGTGGAGATCAAAGTTGACATGTTGTGAGTCAATTCTGAAGGTTATAACAGATTTCAGTGAGGATTTAACCCCAACCGCTATAAAATTCATTTTTAATGATTGGGAAATCCTTTCTAAAAATTGTTTAGGGTTAAAAGATATTGAAAACATCAAAATTAATTTCATTAGGTTATCAAGAGGTGTACTTGGAATAGTTGATGAAGATAGAAAGAATAGAGTTAAGTCTGTTTTGAGCGACTTTAAAAGTAGTGAATCGTCAAATGTTGTACTCACTGAATTGAATAACTTGTTATAGATATAGATTTATTCGCATATATAGAAAATTATTGAAAAAAAGGTCAATGATAAACATTAAATAGAGAAATTCTACAAGTTGTAATAAATTTCAGAAGAAAAAAAGATTTATTGATGGATTTAAACATTATATAGCAACATAGCAAACATCAAGATTAGAAACCACCTCTTAATCTTAAGACTAAGTGTAAAGTGGATTCCTTTTGAATGTTGTAGTCGGAAAGAGTTCTACCGTCTTCTAATTGCTTACCGGCAAAAATCAATCTTTGTTGGTCAGGTGGGATACCTTC
>JANIVZ010000129.1:0-21741 GCA_030578175.1 Dujonia santamariae | reverse complement strand
GGGTTTATTGAAGAAAAGGGAGCTTTTCTGTTCCTAGCCCCCCCCCCCCGCCCCCGAATCCAATCCAATTCATACCTAACGACCGACTTCGGCAATACTAAAGCTAGAATCAATTTATATGGAAAACCTTTCGTACGCCATAATAATGGTTGTTAATGCCTATAATGTAACTCATAACCCATATCATCAATTGAGTCTTGGTTTGCAACTACGCCAAGCCAAAATGGTCATACAAAATACGCTTTCGGAATTATCGTGCGAATAGGTGGCTATATACATTTTTGTTTTTGCTCGTTCTCGGCTTTAACATTTAGATTCGTAAAGTTTCATCCAAACACCATAAGTTTTAGAAATATGTCAAACTATTAAAAAATAATAGAGATTTTACGTTTTTGGAAATAATGGTCATTAATTCACTTTGATTCCATAAGCCTGTTCCATATAACTGTAAGCAATAAATGAAATAACGAGGCAATGCAACTTTAAGGTTTTCTTTTTTATTTTATGAGATATTTTTCCTTTTTTTTTCTTCAAACTTTATTTATATTATTTTTGTTATTTGCAGCCATTTGAATTGCTAATTCTACATCAATTATTATGAGGGATCAAAAAAATATTCAATTCAAATGACCATAATTTATTAGAATGATACCAGCATGGCTAGGAATAGATTTACGAGTAAAGGGAGGTAATCTTAATACAATACAATTGTCTTTACCAGTTAGGCCGCAGCGTAGCTTCGTATGAATACCGCATACTATCCAAAGCAGTTTTAAGCTTTTTCTCATTTTACTGTTACTCCACTGGAAGCCCTTACCCGGGGAGGGTGAGGGTTATTCAATCTTGGTTTGCCCCCCTTTGGGTTGGGGAGATATATGGTCTCTTAGCAATCGATTGGCTCCAACTTTATGATAAACTACTGGTTTTTTGTTATCTTACAAGGTAATCAAGAAATAAGAATGTAAAATAAACGATTATTGCGCACGTTTTATATATAGTGAAACTATCCCGAGTTGAAACCAAATGAAAAGAAAAGAAAAGAAAAGAAAACAGAAAAAGAAATTAGGCTGAACAGTAAAAATGGTTTAATTAATTGGTATAAGGTCTTAATTCGTCTTCCCTACCTTGCTAGATTTTTAACTACTTTCTACCTTAAACTGATTTGCAGCTTAAGTTCGCAAGTTTGATTGCTGTTGGCTCACGAAAATTGTTCACAACACACATACATCAATCACCGTGTGTGTGCGCAGGCGCGCGCGCTGCTTGCTATATATCTTCATCATCATTTCATCTGCCTTCTCATCTAACCTCTCTTCTCGTCTCGTAAACCAATTACCTCTACCAAATATGGGTGTCTTCATTCCTGCTGATAAATTAAGCAACCTCAAGCTTTACAAATACCAATCGGAAGATCATTCAGTTATTTCAAAACTTATTTTAAAGTCATGGTGGAATAACTTTGTTAAAATTTTCCCATTATCAATGGCCCCAAATTTAATTACATTATTAGGATTGTTTTTCATTGTTGCTAATTTATTAGTAGTTTTCTACTATGATCCAAACTTAGACTCTCCATCTCCAAGATGGTGTTATTTCTTTTATGCATTTGGTCTATTCATGTACCAAACTTTTGATGGTTGTGATGGTTGTCACGCAAGAAGAACTCTTCAAAGTGGTCCATTAGGTGAATTGTTTGATCACTCTATTGAT
Organism: Dujonia santamariae; assembly: GCA_030578175.1. Lineage (NCBI taxonomy): Eukaryota > Fungi > Ascomycota > Pichiomycetes > Serinales > Debaryomycetaceae > Dujonia > Dujonia santamariae. The sequence continues at coordinate 20,031 of JANIVZ010000129.1, read as the reverse complement.
GCTATTAATACTACTTTAGGGGTTATGGTTTTTGCTTCTGTTTTCCAAATGGGTCATGGCTGGATGCTTTTAATTGCTCAATTTGCAACTGTTTGTAACTTCTATACTTCTACTTGGGAAGAATACCATACTCATACTTTATTTTTATCACATTTTAGTGGTCCAGTGGAAGGTATCTTGATCGTTATTGCAATTTACTTAATTACTGGTATCTTTGGTCCAGGTGTTTGGCAATATGATTTAGTAGATTTAGACTTAACTTCCCTTGGTGGTCCTTCATCTTTCCCAGTGACCTCATCGGTAATTTACGTTGTTATTGGTGTTCCATCATTATATTTTAATATTTCACAAGCAATTGAAAATGTTAAGAAATATTACCGTAAAGTTCCATCAATTGATCAAAAAGCAGCAATTGCGGAGTCTTACAAGGGTCTTATCCCATTCTTTGCCTATTATTCATCAATTGTCCTTTACATCTTCCTCTTCCCAGAAATTTTACCACATCATGGGTTTCCATTATTTCTTTCAATTGGTTTAACTATTGCATTTTCAGTTGGAAGAATGATCTTAGCTCACTTAACTTTACAAGATTTCCCATTCATTCAAGCACCAATGCTCTTACCGACTATTCAAATTTTACTCAATAAGGTATTAGTTGGTATTTATGGTATTGAAACAAACAAGGCTCTTTCTACTGTCAATTGGTTAGGATTTGGGTTAACTTTAGGTATCCATGCCATGTTTGTTACTGAAATGATCTATGAAATTACTACTTTCTTAGACATTTATACCTTGACCATTAAGCACAAGAAGGTTCAATAGAGAGAGAGAAAGGAAAAGGAAGTAGTATTTATAGCCGTTTAGAGAGAAAATACTCTTTTTTTTTATCATTTTAATTATTATTTAGTAATACAAAAAATTTATTATTATATTTTATTATTATATTTTATTATTAATACTACAGATCAATTTGACTCATACAATCTCTAAAGATATTCTTTTTTGGCATATCCAAGTGAAAAATCCTTACCCTTTAATATCTTAACCAAAAAACTTGGAAGTGGAATTCCAAATAATATACCAATACCTCCAGTTCTTGCAATTGGAACAATAATTGTGAGCTTTAATGGAGTGTAAGGAACAAGAGAGCCTTGGTTAAATATTTCTTTTCTGATAGTTGCTGCAAGGGGTTTTGCTTGAGCAAACTGAACATCAGCCATTGAGTTATTGGTGATTGAAGCTACATCACCAGTGACAATAACATTAGGATAATTCTTAATTCTAAAGTATTGGTCAACTTTTATATAACCAAGATCATCCAAGTATTTTTCATCAACAAAGTGTGAATTTGGTGCAACACCATCAGCTGTAATATATAAATCATAGTTCGCAGATGTACCATCATCAAATTGGATAGTCTTCGTTTCTTGATCTAACGAGACGTATCGAATATTGTTTATGATTTTAATTCCTGCCTTTTCCAATTTTTTAGTTGCCTGTGGAACCTTGCCAATTGTAGACAATGGCCCAGATGCACCAGTGTACAAGGTAATTTCCTTACTTGGGAATACAGCAGCCAACTCACCTGCTGTTTCTACACCAGTGGCACCACCACCAAGAATTGCAATGGTCTTAGTTTCAGGAGCTCTTGCAAGCTTAGAAAATTCCTTTATAGCGTTAACTGTATTGGTATATTCACCATCAATCTTAAAAGCCGGACTTTGAGAAATTGAGCCTGAAGCTATAATTAAATTATCGTAACCTATCTCAATTACTTCATCACCACTAGCAACTGATACAGTTATGGTCTTCGCTTCAAAATCTGATCGTTGTACTGTACCATGTACAAACTTGAAAGGAATACCCTTTGCAAATTTCTTAATATAAGTTTCGGTATCGAAAAATGCCTTATCAATATAGTCCGGCTCCACCAATAATCTTGGTGCAGAAGGATTGAAGTAAACTTTTTCACTAGCCGAAATTACGGTTACATTATACTTGGACTTATTTGAGGACCCTGAAATATCTTTAAAGATAATTTTAGCTGCACTAGCACCAGCAAAGTTTGCACCGATTATAACAATGTTTGTCATTACTCTATAAGTTTGATTTAATTATGAATCCTTTCTCATGATTATATATTAGGTCTTAGAATGTTACGTGGCTATTTATGGTTCTTTAAGCTGCTCCCAAATTAGAGTGGTCACGTTTCGTAAATTTCTTTCAAATAGAGTTTCGAAGTTAAAAAGTATCATAATTCTTTTAAAGCAATTTGGAAAATCACTTCCAAATTGAATTTTATTAATTTAATTTAATTTAATTGTTAGCAGCTTAATAAAATAGATTCTCTCTCTTTATTGTGGGTGAATCAAGTCTTATGTCTTAAGCTACATTTTTCGCAGCCATTTTCATTAACATATATTCAAGGAAAAATCAATTATATAAATCCATTAATTAACCAATTAACTAAGCTACCTCTCCTTCTTCTTCGGGATTTACTCTTTCTATAAATTGTAAACATGCCTTAGGCGTTGATGTTACACTTTCAAAAACCAATAAAATGAGTAATAAAGCAGTTATTATCCCCATCATGACGGTTGAGTCCAATTCTGCAAAACTTAAACAAAGAATAATAATTCCAATTGGAGCACGGAAAATAACTCTCCAAAATCTTGGTATAATAAATAAATCCTTTGAATCCTTTGATTCATCAAGAAGTCCAAGAACTGTAAGACTGATAAGTGCAACACAAAGACTTCCAGTAAAGAACAATGAAAGTCCATACATATTATGTTCACTTTCACCAGATGATTCTGATCTTCTTAATAACCTGAATGAAGTATGTTCACTTTCACTACTTGGATGTGGTTTTGGTTTTGATAATCGAGTAATATCCAGCGCCACAAGATCCCCACCAACATCAGCTGCCAACACCAAACTAGCAACCAAGGGCAAATGTCCATAAATCCATAAAATTGCAGTAAGAGCACTTCTTCTTAATGCATGAGTTGCACATTGGGTTGTTGATCCATTATGATAAATCCAAAATAAAACATAAGAAATAATTAATAAGAAAATACCTCTTCCAAATTTATCACTAAATCCAGCCCCCAAGGGATTTGATGCAACTATTTTATATAAAAATTCACCAATGGCAATAGTCACAAAAGTTGCAAATCTTTCAACTTCATGTTCAATATTTAAAGCAGTAGATGTAGTTAATTTCATCATTTTTTTAGTCCATGGATGGAATGCAAGTGAAAATAATACATTTTCCAATATCATAATAAAGATTGCCAAACCAATTTGTGCTCTAACTGGGATAAAAATAACGGGGATCCAGAGGCAACATGTGACAGTAATGAATCCAGCATAAAGTCTTTGTTGTGGTCTGTGTTCTGGGATATAGAATGAGTAAATAATTAAACTTATTGCCAAGGACATTCTGCATAATATATACGGAACTATAGTGTAAGCAGCATTTGCTGTCAGTTCAGTAAACAGTCCATGACTATTAACAAATAATGTCAAAAGTGCCAATATCCAAGCAATATAAATCTTTTGAGATAAATCTTCATTATAGTAATAATTTGTAAAATCTTTAATATCAGCCCAAACAGTCCAAGCTGGTACAAAGAAAAGTACATATTTTAATAAACTTAACCCTACAGGGTCTTCAGCAGCATCACCAGCTAAATTTGCAATAATTCCCACATACATTAAATCAAGAAACAATTCCGTTTTGGCAGATGTTCTTTCACCTTTAGTACGATATAATACCCCATCTTTGAAATAATTCAATGCATGTGGCCTAATGAACCAAACTGCATCTCTAGGTCTTTGAATATATTGATATTTAATATCACCATACTTTCTAATAAATTCAGCAGCTTCTTCATTGTCGGTAATTTCTTCCCTTTCTTGTTCAATCCTCAGAACGATTTCATCTTCGATTATTTCATTTTCCCAAGAAGTACGATGAACAATTTCAGATTCATTAGTACTACCTTTTGACACCATTTCTTAAATAGAAGGATTTTTATTAGTATCTGAAGAAGAAACACCAAGAAAAAGAAGAAGAAGAAATTATTAATTCTAAGTAGAATATAGTATCGAAGGTTAAATGTAAGGGCAGCTCATTGCCGATAGGAAGCAACACTCAAACAGTGCGCATTCCAGCCCCGCGAGCCACATTACACCAAATTCTGGGCATTAATCAATATATAAGTGAATATTAGATTTAATCTACAAAAGGGAGAAGATGGGTAAATGGAAGAGTATCTTAATCTCTTTATTGCTCTCAAATCCCATTATTATTTTTCGTAAATCACTCAAATACTTCTTTCTTCGTTGATTTTCGAATTTGAATTCACTTCTACAACTTTTAATTGTGTACTTCACCATATGGTTTTTTTTTTTTCAAAATTTCTTATTTTTATTCATGATTTTGTATATACAAGAAGTATCTCTTTCTCTGTTTCTCTCTCTCAATCTTTCTCTCTATCTTTCTCTTTCTTTCCCACTCTCTTTTCATTCTCTCATTGTCTTGGTCATATCAGTCTTATTCATTTAAGCAGTTGGTTGTTCCTTTTGGAAAGCACCTTCAGAACCTGGAGCTAAAACATCTTGAGCAGATTGTTGTAATTGCATTTCCTTTTCCATTTCTTGTAATTGAGTTTCAGCTAAAATGGCTAATGATAATGGGACACCTAATAATAATGCAGAGGAAGTTAAAGTCCATAATAAAGAACCAGACTTGTTAATACCGGTAACTAAAAATTGCTTGGTAGTTTCAGCAACTGAAGCAATTTGAATTCTTTGTTGTGGAGGGATGATATCTCTTAATGCAACAACTCTGTCATATAAAGTTTCATTTTCAATATCATCATCTTCAAAGTCAGATTCAGAATCAGATTCAGATTCTTCACTGTAAACTTCGTTCTTGGTTTGTTGTTCTTCAACAGTCTTTTCAAAAGTAGTGGCAGTTTCGTCGTCAATTTGAGTTAATTTAACCATTTTTATTTATATTTATTTTTATTTTTATGATTGTATTAGAAGTTAGTTGAAGGCAATAGTTCATCTTAATAGTTTTTTTCATAATTTTTTTGAGAGAGCAAAGGAAAAAAAAATCGACAATTTATGGTAATTACACGAACACTGGAAAAATAGGAACTTTAAAATGGAAGGTTGCAAAATGTAGATTACAACCTTTAGATATTGAAACCCAGCGCTTGTAATTATGTTTTTGATTGAGAGAAAATGAGTTAGTTTATTTAGTTTTTCTTTTAGTTTATTTTCAAAATTTAAGTAAAGTTTTTATGATTTCTAATTCTAATAGCTTGAAAGAGAGACAGAGAGAGAGAAATATATAGAGAGAAAAGAGAGAATGTGATTGTTGGAGAGTTCTTGTTTATTTCATTGTAAAAGAGTAAAAAGAATATGATAACAATTGAAAACAATAGAAAAGATAAATGGCAACCAAAACTAATACAGTTAAGGTAACTAAATTACAAATCGTATATACTCTGCTGGCACATTTTTTAGTTTGCTCGTTTTCCAGCAGCTTTTTCTTTTCGAAAAGTCCACTCACAATGAATAAATTACAATAGTAACTAACTAAAACAAAATTCACTTCTACATTACCTTATTATATATCTACTATTTTTTTCATAGTCTACTTTTATTATATTTTGAAAGAAGAAATCAAGTATTCTCTAAATAAATTTAGATTTTGTGTAGGTGTACGGAGACACATAACAATGTCAACTTGATCTATTGAACCCAAAATATTTTCTTTCAGAAGTAGCTTCACTAGCTCAGTCGGTAGAGCGTCAGTCTCATAGTAAGGATGTATTTCCAAACTGTGCCATCTGAAGGTCGAGAGTTCGAGCCTCCCGTGGAGCATAAGTTCCACACTACTTCTACTTTTTTTATTTGTTTCACTTTTATTTTTTTTGTTGGCCCTTTAGAATATCTCCTTTCAATAATGTTTATTATTATTCTCTTCTTAATATTAAAAAGATTCATATTCAGACTTTTAAAGTTGCCTTTTCTTTGGATACAAAACTTCTTTAATACACTATTGAGTTTCCTGCATATAGAAAATACATCTTCTTAGATAATCTTTTTGTTTACAAAAGAACGCGATATAATAAAACTACATAACGACGCAAATAACAATCAAAACAAACCAAAGAGAAATATATACACATACTTGTGCTAAAGGTACACATATCCACATTCATTGAGAGATTAACAGAGCATAAAAATTTTAATACATCGCATCACTTATACCTATGACTAAATGCCACTCGAAGATATAACCCATTCAGAAAATAATATCCCGAGGGTATTACCATTAAAACGAAATATAATAGATGACGATAGAACTTATTTACCACCCGTTCTAAGTTCGTATGCAGTTTCTCTTTTAACTGGGAATAAGAAGCTGCCTTCACCTCAGCATTCTCAGCACTCTCTGCATTCTAATTCTCAGCATACATCACGTCCAATCACTGGGATATATGAATTGGATTTTCCAGATAATACAAGAAATTCATTGAAAAATAAGTTAACTGTTCACTTTAGTGAAAGTAAGGAGAAGGAGCCATCAAAATTTTCAGTGCTTCAAGATTCCAATCCTGATTTTAATATGTCTGGTCATTCGTCATATGGTTCAATGACAACCATGGCCACCGAATACAATCACGAGGAATCAAACTCGGGTGAAAGTAAACAAATGTACAGTCCCAGATCATCACATCCTACTCATTCTGTGTCAGTAGGGAGTATAGGTGAATTAGAAGTTAACCGTAGTAGTAATAATATACTGCAGGTGCATAGTATTAGGAAAATGAGAGGTTCAAGAAAATTTGGGAAACTATTAGGCCCTGCGAAGAGAGGCGTAAATCTTCAATCAGGTAATTTAAACGATTCAACCATTAATCAAGCGAATCCAATAAATTCAGATATATCACCAAGACCCAGGACTCCTGTTAAGGAAAGTACCCCTATAGTACATGGATTGCTGCTTGACCGAGAATATACTCCTACTCCTCCAAATCCTACCATATTACAATCATCTGCCGAATTTGATTTTATGTCAATTCAAAAAGGTGCAGAGTTACGAGAAAGGATTGAGCAACAAAAGAAATTGAACGAGATAGAGAGAGAAAGATTAAGACAATTAGAAAGATTAAATAAATTAGAAGATATTGTTATGATTGGACAGGAAAAGGAAGAAGAAGCTGTTGAAGAAAGACATTTAATAAGAAAAGAGAAACTAGATGAAATTAAAGTAGAGAATAAGAGAAATAGTCAAGAGGAATTTAGGAAACCAAAGACTCCAAGAGTGGAACAACCAAAGATTAATCCAGCATCCATGGAATTTAATGGAGCAGTACCTGTAAATTCTACAACATCAGCAATTATTCCAGCAGCACCTGTTAACATTCCCAAAAAAAAATCTATAACTATCAATGGTATTCAATATGAGAAATTAGAGCTCCTCGGAAGGGGTGGGTCATCAAAAGTCTATAAAGTTAAGGCATTGTCTAATAACAAACTCTATGCTATTAAAAAGGTCACATTTGATCAATTTGATGAATCTTGTGTAAAAGGGTTTAAAGGGGAAATTGATTTGCTTATAAAATTAAAACATTCTGATAGAGTTGTAAAGCTTGTTGATCACGCCATTGGTGAGGGTTCTATATATCTTGTCATGGAATGCGGTGATTCAGACTTAGCTCACGTTTTTCAAAGTAGAATATCAATGACTTCGACTTTAGATTTGAACTTTGTTAAATTTCATGCCATTGAAATGTTAAAATGTGTACTTGCAGTACACAAGGCAGGTATAGTGCATAGTGATTTAAAGCCGGCCAATTTTCTCTTTGTGAGAGGAATATTGAAAATTATTGATTTTGGGATTGCAAATGCGGTACCAGACCATACGGCAAACATTTATAGAGAATCACAAATTGGTACCCCAAATTATATGGCCCCAGAAGCATTAGTTGAAATCAATCAAACTTTCCCGGGCCCAGAGCCAAATAATTCTGGCAATGGAGAACAGTTAAAGAATACCTGGAGAGTAGGTATGCCATCGGATGTTTGGTCATGTGGTTGTATTATCTACCAAATGATATATGGAAAACCACCATATGGGAATTATTCGGGAAATCAAAGGATTATGGCAATAATGAATCCACAAGTTAGAATTCAGTATCCTAAAACTGGCCTTGGTGGAGTAATTGTCCCAACTAGTGCCATTGAATTAATGAAAAAATGTCTTTCTAGAAATCCAAATGAAAGGTTTACTATTGAACAATGTTTAAATAGTGATTTTTTGCACCCAAAAATTGTCAATGAAGATTTCATTCGTGATTTGGTACACCTGGCAGTTAATTTTGGTATTAATAATAGAGTTGGCGGCAGTGGAATTATAACTGCTGATATATATGATAAGTTGGTAGATACAGTTTTAAGGCAAATTGATGATCTTAACTACGGTTGAAACTTGAAAAAAAAACTTCGAATAAATCCAGGCAAGTTAAATACTCAACTACAACAAGGGGGGTTACATTCAGCCTGGATTAAAGCTCACATCTAGTATAGAAACTTTGCATTTACAAATAGAATTTAAAAAAAGCATTGATTGACTTTTTAATATTTATAATTTTTACAAACTTAAGTTTTTTGTAATTGTGTGTCTTATCTTTATCTGAATCTTTATATATTTTGCATCTTCGTATTCTTTATTTTAACGAGGGCCCAATTTTTCTAAAATTCTTGGACCTTGTTCTTCCCACTCTTGCTTCGATATCCACATATGATCCTTATCAGCCATAATATTTGCTAAAACAGCACCACCAATAAAAACCATATGTCTTCTTCTTGGAGGATCCTCAATTCTAACTTTAAAGTTTTCTAATCTTGTGGCATCACCATGGAGTACTCTAGTTAACCATAATTGTTTTAATTCCTTTTCCAATCTTGAAGGTAAGCCAGGGTACATAGAAGAACCACCAGAAAGGACAATTGCTTTGAAAAGTGAAGATCTAACGTCTAAGTCAGCAGATTGGATTGTATTGAAAAGGGTTTCACCAACACCAGGTTGTTCAACATCTACTAAATTTGGTTGGAAAAGACATTCTGGGGCTTCAAATCTTTCAGATCCAACCTTTATAACTCTACCATCAGGTAATTCATATGATTCAACTAATGTAGTAGTTTCTTGGGCTAATTTAGTATCCAAGTCTAAGTCATAAGATACATAACATAATTTTTCTTTAATTTGACGAACTGTTTCGAAATCAGCAGTTCTGTTAAATGCATAACCACGACGTAAAAGTAAATTAATTAAATTTCTTGTGACATCTCTACCGGCAACATCTAATCTTTTGGTTAAATGATTTAATACTACAGATTCATAAACTGGAACAATATGTGTAACACCATCACCAGAATCAACAACTACACCTGAACTTAAACCTTGGGCGTATAAAGCCAAGACAGCTTGTATGGCAACGTACACACCACCAAATTGATATTTTTCAAACATAACATCACACATAGTTTCTCTATTTTTTAATGGATTCATTGGTGGTTCAGTTAAAAGAATCTTTTGACCAGCAGTTTCAATTTCCATTCTTTCATAGAATGCGTAATCCCAAAGATGTTCCATATCTTCCCAGTTTTTGATTATCCCGTTTTCCATTGGATATGAGATTTGTAAAAGTGAACGAACTTGGGAAGCTTCGGAACCACACATAATATCTTTGATTTCTAAGTTATCTGGTACAAGTCCACTTCTTTCTTCAGCACGTAAAATCGGTCTACCAACAATAGAAGGGAAGGTATAATCTGGAAAATTAGTCCCAGCTCTACCGATCTTAACGAAACCGGTACCTTGATCAAGCACTAAGTTGTTAGTAATAAGAATGGTAAAAAAGTGAAGAAAATCCAGGGAGGTTGACGTATCCTAAATGAAAGTTGATGTATTTACAAATAAGGGAAGTCAAATCGAGTCTATTAAGATTTCTACTCTTACTTTTCAATATCCATTCAGCTGTTGTCTACACACCTTCCACACACAGAGGCAATTGTATCATAAAATTAAGAATGGGATCAATAAAGCCCAAATTCAATTAACGATAAATATCTAATATCTCCCCTCCCTTATCCTCCCTCTCTAAAAATATATTGTTTCTGATTGACCCTAGGAGGCGGTGTAGAAACAAAGGGAGACATGTCGGCAAGTGTGTGAGATATGCAATTCTCGTTCGAAATATTCCCCTTCAATCATAAAGCTACCAATCCGATCTATTATATAAACATACCTATTGGAGTCTCACTCATTTTTGATGTTTCCTTTATATTATTAAGTGGTTGTTGAATACTACTATCAACTCTTACCTATTGGTTTGTCCCTTCTAAAAGGGGAGTTGACAAACTTTGGTGAACTGACTTGGTGTTTGAAATGTCTACATGCAGGCGCGAAAATCAAACCGATTTGAGGTGGACTTAAGGGAGGGAGGGAGAGAAACGGAGATTTACCAATTCTAGGTGCAAATTATCACTATGAGTGATAATTTATTGGTGGAGATGTTACTTTATGGATTTCATAAAATATATTTACTTGTTATACATGAGATAGTGGAACATTATGACTCTTTACATTTATAAAAATAGTAGTACAAAATGGAATAACTACTTTAAAATTCGTGTATTCAGATTAAATCTATCGTATTGGTTTATAATTAAACGCCCTTAATGATTCTTCGATAATTGCATCTAAATTTAATCTTTTGCTTGTTGTGTCTTCGCTCAACCACTGCTTTATCTCTTCATCTCGTTTCTCTGCTAATTGTCTCTCTATCAAAATAGGGATCATTTTTTCAAACTCAAGTTCATCTATATGAGATATAGTCCATAAATCGATTGAATTGGGTAGTATTTTCATGGCTTTGAATTTTTCAATAATCTTTTTCAATTCAATCTCTGATTTAACCAAATTAGTATTGATTCTCAAGCATGGTGAATACCTTGGATCGTACGATACTGAATCCAATTCCTTATTCAAACTTGAGCAATATGGTGGAATACCTTCCTCGACTGTATACTCAGACCTATCTATTAGAGAAGGCAATGATGAATTTGAACTACTTGAACTAGTACTTTGTCTTCTTTGTGGAGTTCTTAGAGTTCTTAAAACCATAACTAAGAAAATTACTTACAACGCGTTCCTATGACTAAACAATCAAAAAGGATAGAAATAATGCCGGCCTTTATACTTTTTACTTAAATTATATTAAATGCGTGGCTCAAAAAAAAAAAATAGTAGTTATCTAATAAATATTTGAATACGGCCTATTTAGGGTTTCGGCGTCACTACCTATCTCTTAATCCACCCCTGAGTACATTAATTTTATTACCTAAATCCGTTGTGCGGTGATTGCTCTTAAATATTCTGATGACTGCCTGCTAGACTACCTTCCCATTTAGGATTTCGTAAAGTTCGCATTTACATGCTCTACTCTACTTTAACGTTTGGATTTAAATAAGCAAATGTAAGGTATGAAGTATGACTCTTGATATCGGATTCAACCTTGGTCACGTTGGTCCAAGTCCATTGACTATCACCTTCTTTAACTCTTAAACCTCTTCCAAATGGATTGAATCCCTTTCCAAGGTTTTGAAACTTCTTCTTTGGTCCTTCTACTTCATCTTCATCGTCATCATCTTCTTGTTCTTGTTGTTCTTCGTTGATTTCCTTTTTTAAATTGGCACGTCTTCTTTGTTCAATACCCTTGGATTTTCTTGATTGAATGTCTTTGAGTCTTTTGACAACATCTCCTAAATCCTTAACCATTTCCTTTCTAGCCTCCCATCTCTTACCAAATACTTCAACCATTTCAATACTACTCCATCCATTTTCTTGAAGAGCCTTGACGGTTTTCTCAACTTGTTCAATACATGGAGAGAAACAACAAATTCCTACCCTTGTCTTTAAACTAACAACCTTCTTTAAATGTGGGATAGCAGTCCATGGTGATGGTAAATCTAAGAATACAACATCTGCGTTAAGTGAGTTATCCTTTTGAAATTTTTCAGGAATTTCATTTATTTCAAATCCACCTTCACAAACATCTCTATGAGTGATCATGGTGTTAACATCTAATAAACCATGATCTTTAAATTCTTGCTTAGCTTCAAGAAATCTTGGCTCGTGGAATTCGTATGAAAATAAAACACCATCTGAACCAATAGTTCTGGAAAATGCATGAGAAAATGATCCAGATCCAGTACCTGCCTCGATAACTCTTGTACCACAACTTATACCTAATCTTTGAATAATATAAGATGAATCAGAAGTATAAACAATTTGAGTACGATGTGGTAATGAAATAGTCCATAATTCTGGTGATGGGTGTAAAAGATGAACAAATCCTTTATCTCTAATACCACTCATTTGTTCACCATATTTCATACCAATCATTCTATCATGTTCAAATTGTCCATATCTTGTATTTAACATTTCACCTTTAGTGACTGTTAATGGCTTTATGACACCTCTACTAATGAAGGCAAGAACAAAGTCACCTTCTTCTATAATATCCTTATACTTAAAAAACGACATAATAAACTACCAAGAAAGCCTCAATCTAATTGATATAATTAAAGGTTACTTTATGGATATGAAATGTTGATTTGTTATAAGCAAGATATCGCAGCCAACTCCGATGAGGTTGAGGATGAGGTAAGTTTTTCAATATGTCTGCATATAGTATCAACTATTGTTCATTTGCAGCCAATAGCGAGAAGCAAGTTATCAATTAAAATGATACAAAATAAACCGAAAAATACCTTAAAAAGAAATTCTTCACTCTTTTCTCGTTTCATTGCTATCTATATTAAGTATATATTGAAATATATCCCCCACTCTTTAGTTTTGTTTTGATCTTTATTCGTTTTACTTACCCCATATACAAAAACTTCGTGTGCATACCGATATCGTCGATTTTTTTTTTTCCTTCCTTCCTTCCTAACTACACATACTAAGTGCACACGCCATACTTGGGCGACGAACTTAGTACCATTCGTATTATTGTAACCATCTTAACAAACCCGTTATAGTACATTACTGTTATTTTTTTTTAGAAAAAAAGTTATATTTAATTATACTGAGAAATTTCCCATAAGAAAAACCCCCTAAACAGGATACAATAATAAAGGATTAAAATATAAAGAAACAACAAAGGGTCGTTCATAATGTCACAATCTCCAGACCAAATACCACAATCTGCACAATCTGCACAATCATCCACTTCTTCTGACTCAATGACTCCAAACGTAGAAGATTTATACTTGGAATCTTATGCCTTCACAACTGCTGCTGCGATCGTTGGTTCAGTAGATAGAAAGATCTTTGTTGTCTTAAGGGATGGACGTAATGTCTTTGGTATATTAAGAACTTTTGACCAATTCGCAAACTTGGTTTTACAAGATACCATAGAAAGAATTTACTTAGATGAAGAATCCAAGGACAAGAGATTTGCCGAAACCTATAGAGGTGTGTTCATGATTAGAGGTGAAAATGTAGTAATGATGGGTGAATTAGATATTGATAGAGAAGATGATCATTTACAAGAATGGCAAGAAATTCCTTTTGCTGAAGCTGAAAAGGAATTGAAATCTGTGCAGAGTTCAAAGATAAAGGAACAAAAAATTAGGAGTAAAAACTTATTATTAAAGGGTTTAGTCTCTGATTTTGCTCCATCTGATTTATATTGATTCATCATGCAAGCCCATACACAGCACACACATAAAACAATAAAGAAATATACAAAAAAAGTTTCAAATCCAATAATGTAGAATACATGGAAACCTGGCAAGCGTGAAATGCCACCAAATTTCTGCAAGAGAACTGTGTATTATCTCCTCGATCAAAGTGTCCCAATGATTCAGCCACAAGTAAAAGTTTGAAAATCCCCAGTCGAAGTACGTATCACAAATCTTGGGATGTTTCTTTTCTTCTATATTTCCTTTTGTTTTCCTTTCTTTTTAATTGCCACTAAGTTGACAGCTCGTTTTGTAAAGTATTGCAATATAGGATCAACTAATTATGGAACTAAGTTCACATATTAACTACAACATTTTATTATTTCCGATTTTTTTATTTTTTTATTTTACATATTCATATGACGATTATAATCTAGATAATCTTGCTTGATTTTTATCATGTACTTCGAAGTATTTATCAATTTCATTGAAAGTTTTGGCATAAGTTCTTCCTAATTGATTGATATGAGCTTCATCTGGTCCATCAGCAATTCTTAAAGTTCTTGCATGAGCATACATCCTTGATAATTCACAATCCTGTGAAACACCTTGGCCACCAAACATTTGAATCCCCCAATCAAGTACAGCAAGTGTAGTCTTTGGTGCTTCAATCTTAGCCATTGCAATATCTAATTGTGCTTCCTTAGCATTACTGATATCAATTTTATGTGCTGCATTAAGAACTAATAATCTTGCTCTTTGAATGTTAATCTTATGAGTTGCAAAAGAAGTAATAAAACTTTCTCTATCCTTCATTGGCTTCCCAAAGATAATTCTATGGTTTGCTCTATGAATAACATTTAATAAAGCTTGTTCAGCGACCCCAATAAGTCTCATGCAGTGATGAATTCTACCTGGTCCTAATCTTGATTGAATTAATTCAAACCCCTTGCCTTCCAGTGATAACAAGACATTTGGCATTTCATCAGCCGGGATTTCATAATCATCAAAACTAATTTCCATGTGACCATGTGGAGCGTCATCATAACCGAAAACAGTTAATGGACGAACGATCTTCACCTTTCCTGAGGCAAGTGCTTTCTTGGCATCAATGACAATAACTGTATGATTTCTATAAGGTTGTTCCTTATTGTTACCAGTTTTACACATGATTAAATAAACACTTGTTCTTGGATCACCAGCACCTGAAGCAAACCATTTAACTCCATTCAATACATAGTTCCCTTTTGAATTTTTCGTAGCTGATAATGAAATGTTCAAAGCATTTGATGAAGAAGTACCTTTTTCAGTCATCAAAAATGCAGATCTAATATCTCCGTTCAATAATGGAGTTAACCACTTAGATTTCTGATATGGAGTACCGTATTTAGCAAACAATTCCATATTACCAGTATCTGGAGCATTTGTGTTTGTTGCTTCTGGAGCAATATATGATCTGCCTAAATATCCAGCCATAAGACCATATTCTAAATTAGTAAACCCTGGACCTTCAGGGTAATGCTTTGACAAAAATAAATTCCATAATCCCAAAGACTTGGCCTTTTTCTTTAAGTGGCCAACAATAGATGGAATCTTGTCCCATCTATTAGGGTTCTTATCAACTTCATCCCAAAAAATTTTATCAGCAGGGACACAGTCTTCTTCGACGAATTTCTTACATAATTTGATGTATTCAAGACCACGAGGGGAAAGCTTATCTAAGAAGACAGCAGGGATATCCAAATCCAATGACAGAATAGGTGGCATGTTGAGGTAATGTTGCAAAAAAATTTCAGCAGAAAGAGTGTTCTTCGGTTTTTAGGGGACCAGTGGGTGTATTTATATAACGAAGTACTTTTCCCCGCAAAAGTTTCAAAACGCGGAGTGGAACAATTTTCATTTTGACCGAGCTTCTTTAAAGCTTTTTATCGGCTCTAATCGGCGGGATCATACACCTAGTAGAAGAAATAATTAAACCACAATCTTCTTTATGCCACATCGCAGGTCGTAGATATAGATATATAAGGTATGTATATCTATATATAAGGTATAAAAAGTCGAATGGAAGGGAATTACTTGATATTAAATTAAATATATATGTTGATACAACTGGATTTTCATTTTTTTTTTTTTGAACCAAATGATATTTACTGGTATATGCTTGACTTTAACTTAGTGTCCTCAGTGTTATATGTATGTTGCTGTTACATGTACTATTTTAGTTAATCTTCTAAAATCTAGCCGAAACAATATATTTAGGTTATACTGAAAATCTCGGTCAGGAATTTTCACCAGCCGTCGCGGGTGCATGCACTAAGACGTTAAGTCGTCAGAGAATGTAAGTGATTGAAGTCAATGAAAGGGAATTAAAAGAATTATACAGCTTTGTTGGTAGAGGCTTTAACTTTATATAACTTTCTCTTTACCTCCTTCTAAGATTATGAAGGAGGATCAGTCGTATATAGATTTATTGCAAGGTAATACGGTGAGAATTCAATTGAAAGGAACGTAAAATTTATCATACCATTAAAAATATTAAAGAAGTTTATAATTGATTACGATATCACACCCGTTTCAAGGCGGTTACTTCCCTCTTATAGGTGGAGGTCTGAAGGAAAATATATTTTAACGGATAACAACAACCATAGCTGGCAATTAATTTGAAATAATTATACTGAAAAATTTATTATCTCAGGGGAAAATTATCGACATCATAGTTTCCTCCGTTTCCTCCCTTCAATCCATTTCTTCTCCTTCTTCTCTCCTCTTCTCTTCTCTTCTCTTCTCTTCTTTTGTTCTATTCTATCTTCATCTTTGTCGTCTTCTTTTTAATATGGCTGCGAATACATATAAGTATTCCTGTATATCATATCCTGCATGTTGCCCAACTCCATTTTTTTGCCCTCAAGTTGAGGTCCACTCTGAAAGAAATAATACAAGATAACCACACCATCAATAATATATAAATTGTGTATCATAACTTTTATCTTTCTTTTAATCTAATTTAATATCAGAAAAAAAAATTTAATATGGATTTCTATGAATCTGATGTCCCAAATGTTCCAGATTACCATTTATCTGACAAACAGTTTTTATTAACTAGTCCAACAACCCCTCAGGCTACCAAGACTCAATTAAAGCAAGAATTAATTGATTCAATAACTTCGAATTCATTAGCTCCTTATTATAAGTATTTGACTACTGAATTGCCGGAACTTTTCTCATACGATGAAGCCACTTACTCTAAATTAAATGCAGTTAACGTGGAAGAAATTGATAAATTATCAGCCCAAATTAAGGAAGCTGAAGGTGAAGACGAAACTGAGTTAGATGTCACTCAATGTTATATTAAATTGGCTGAATATTATACTAAAATTATCAATCGTTCGTTAGCTATAGAAACCTATGAAAAGGCTCTTGAATTACCTCAACTGACTGGTTCAAAGATTGATATCTTACTTACTTTAACAAGATTAGAATTCTTCTTTAATGATTACGAATCAGCTAAAAAATTCTTAGATCAAGTTTCTCAATTAATTGAAAAAGGTGGTGATTGGGAAAGACGTAATAGGTATAAGATGTATCAAGGTATCTTATTCCTTGCTACCAGAAAATTTGAAGATGCGTCAACCTTACTTATTGATTCATTAGCAACATTCACCCTGACTGAAATTTGTTCATACGATCAAGTTGCTCATTTCGCCATTGTACTGGGCGTTTTATCATTGGATAGAGTTGATTTAAAGACTAAGATTATGGATTCTCCTGAAATTCTTTCAATTTATTCTTCTTCTCCAAGATTAGAACCATTAATTAATTTGACAAATTCACTTTATACTTGTCAATATCAATATTTTTTCAAATATTTATTACAATCACATGATGAACTTATTATTAATAATAAGTTCCTTCATAAGCATGGTAATTATTTCCTTAGAGAAATGAGATGTAAAGCTTATGGACAATTACTTGAAAGTTATAAATCATTATCTTTAAAATCAATGGCTGAAAATTTTAACATTTCTCCTGAATTCCTTGATGAAGATTTATGTAAATTTATTCCAAATAAGAAATTAACTTGTGTTATTGATAAAGTTAATGGAATTATTGAAACAAATAGACCAGATAATAAAAATAATCAATACCATCTGTTAATTAAACAAGGTGATACATTATTAACAAAACTTCAAAAGTATGGTGCTGCCGTTAAGTTAAGTGGTGCTGAAAGGGTATAGAAATTAGAATAGAAATAAAAATTTCAATAAGAAAAGAATAAAATAAATAAAAAATAAAAATTAAGATATAATTAAAGGAAAATAATTGTAAAAATAATGTTAATTAGTTAAGTTAAAAATGTTAATCAAGAAAGACAAACAAATAAACAAATGAAAAATCATATAAACAGTTTCCAAGCGTATAAGAAGACAAAAAATATAATGAAGGATGCGAGGTTCGAACTCGCGCGGACACAGTCCAGTAGATCTTAAGTCTACCGCCTTAGACCACTCGGCCAACCCTCCATTTTATACTATTGAATTTTCTGGATTTGTTATTTCATGCTCACATTTTTTTGGTCACGTGACTTGGTTTATTACTTTCAATATTCAATGTTGTCAAATGCTTTAATCCAACAAAGTTGTAAATGATCAGTAGTGATCAATTGGGAAAAAGAGAAAGATAGAAAAGTGCTAAGGCTCAAATCTGGTATTGCGAAAGTAGATAGGTTAGATTGCACTGCCTTAGGATCGTTATGTAAAAGCCTCCGTTTCTGCACCTGTTTCCTTTATTATCAATATTTCGTATTTATTATACAGATGTCTGATTGGTATGATTTAGATTATGATGTTCCCTATGACTCTTCCATTGAAGATTACTACGAACGTATTCCTACATTTGAAAAAAGATATAATTTGGATCACTTCTTAGACTTCTATAATGTGATTAATAACCTTCACCTCAAATTACCTAAGGATGCTAAGCAGAAACGTCAAGTTTAAAGGGCCATTAGATTACTTGGTGGTATTTTCCTTCTTTGGTTACCTCTGAAGTCGCCGTTGTATCAAGACTTTTTTTAAAAATTGGCTGAACTTGCATTAGGTGACTTAAGTACCACTATTTAAATTACATCCCTTTCTCAGATACATTGAAAGAAAAGAGAAACTATGGTGAAATTCGTGAGAATGATGCTCATAAGTATAAGAGACGGAGAATTAATTCTGAACTCAAATAACTTCTGTACCACGAGAAATGGGTGTCCCTAGATTGCTTTTTGAAAACCCAAATCTAGTTTAAGAGTGAATGAATGTAAAATACAGGATTGATTCTTTTACGTCTAACAAATATTAAATTACAAAATTGTTGCAATTAGAAGGATGTCTAGTATAGCGTGTTTATGTAGCCCATATCGCCTTCGGGCTCATCAGGGCTCAGTTGAATATAAATGAACGTATATATCTACGGAACGTGAAACATTGGGATCTTAGGCGATTAGGTATGTTGTCAACATCTCACCTCGCCAAAGCTCTCTATATATGATAGTCCCACATTCATAAAGAAATATAATGAACGGGTCTATCCTTGATTGAAAGTAATGAAGACCCTTGCTTACTACTAGATTTTATGCTAGTAACTTGAGAGTTTTGAGTGATAAATGCGTCTGTTTTAACTCTGTTATATATCTAGGATTAAAAGCTATAAACTTCAGTAGTCTTCAGCTAGTACTACAAATGTTCATTATATTTTTATCAAACATTTGTACACCCTCTCTGCACATTTCATTTTGTATCTAAACAAGAAATACACAATAACAGGTTGCGTGGTCTAGTTGGTTATGGCATCTGCTTAACACGCAGAACGTCCCCAGTTCGATCCTGGGCGGAATCAGTTATTTTTTTGCCTATTGTGGATGGTATATATATATATATATATATATATCATTATTACCCCTTTTTCAAAGTCGTCATAAAGTTACAAAGTAAATGTTGTAATTGAAACCTAAAAATTTGTTACTGTTTTAAATTGTGTTGGCGTGAATTTTAAAATATTAGACCTGCACATTATATTTCTTGTACACTAAGAATTTAGCTACAGCTTATGTTTCTAAACTCTTCAAAATTAAGGTTATATAAATCTATTCATTTTTTATAAAGGTTGATAAGAAAAAAGGAAGCAAAAAAGATGCGCAAACCCGGAATCGAACCGGGGGCCCAACGATGGCAACGTTGGATTTTACCACTAAACCATTTGCGC